>MU895536.1:23758-36946 GCA_036418205.1 Ostertagia ostertagi
GTCAAACATTATCAGCATCGCATTGGGAAGGGACACCACTTCCATCATCAGTGCCAAGCTCTGGTTCGCAGGCTTCGAGGAGGAGACACGGCTTCCGAAGACAAGACAAGGTTGGGAAGCCCCAAACAGTGGAAGACTCCACCGTTCTCGGCGCTGTCGAAGAGGATCCGGATTAGCACCCGCAGCCTTGTGATAAGACTCGGGTGCACCCATCCCACAGTCCTCGGTCCCCTTCACGCCCTCGCCACAGGAAAGTGGTGACTCGAATGGATTCCTCATGTCTTGACCGATAGCACGCGGTTCAGGCGGGTACCCATTTGTCAGTTTCTCCTTCCGCACCGAAAGGAGTTTTTGGAAGGCGTGATTACGAGAGATGAGAGTTGGGTCCTCTACGATTATAACAAGCATCCAGCAGTGCCGTGCCTCCCTTCGACAGAGAGGCGACTGCTGACACCGAAGCAGAAAGTCGGACCTTGACCCCAAAAGCTGTCTCCTTTGCTACCTCTGGGATTCGTGAGGAATGCTGTATTATGATATGCTCCCGCAAAGACATACCGCTACCGGCAGCATTTACGCCAGTCAGCTCTAGAAACTAGCGGACGCTGTTCAAGAAAAACGACCGAGACGAACTTCTGTCCACCTACTCCACGATGACGCCAGGCCCCACATAGCTAAAGAGACCCGTGCAGAATTGGAAGAGCTGATCTGGGACGCGGTTCCCCATCCCACCCTATTCCCCTTACATTGCCCTCTCTGATTATCACTTACTCCATCCCCTTAAGGCATTCCCTAGCGAAGAAAAAATTCACCAAAGTTGAAGACGTTGAAAGAGCGGTCAGCGATTTCTTTGACTCTCAGTCTGCTCAGTTCTGGGAGAAGGGGGTCGCTGACCTGCCCATTAGGTGGGACTCTGTAGTGAGTAACAATGGTGATTATATTGTTGAGTAGATTCCATTGTACGCGGAATAAAAAAGTAAAGCACAAAAAAGTGTCAACGGCTCAGGACTTTCTTACCATCCTAATAATAATCCGTGGCCTTGTTGCGTTGACTATCGCTTACATGTATGAGCTTCAACTGTAAAGCTAGTGCTGCTCCCACGATTCGAAAGCTCGTAGCAATCGAAATTATCGCTCAATGATACGTCCCAGGTGTGCTCTGATCATCAATCATTGTAACCGTTGCAGATGCGTTGATTTTGCGTCTCGCTCGTCCCCTATGCTCTCTTTTATTCTCAGGTACGCGTTTTTTTGTTGTGATAGTTTCCCCGAGTCGGGGTGCTCAATCTTCAAAACTTGGATGTACTTAAGTACAATACCGCTACTAATTTTTGTTCAATCGACGGTTTGCGACGGTCGGAAACCGTCGCAAACCGTCGGCTCGCCATAACTCTTTAAAAAATGGTTCGCTCGACCTGCAGTTTATACCATCTGATAGCTCTGCTCGAGATCTACAAGATGGTTAAATTCAATTTCTGAAAGAGCTCCATCTAGGATTGCGCCATGCACTCGACCTCCATCCCGAGAAGTAATGAATATACTTTGTATGTGATGCGCATATAAGTCCTCCTATGCAGCCTGATCATCCCACAGAAACATGGATCTCAACACCCTCAGAATACGCCACGTACCCAACCGGTCCACCATATGGTGAGATTGAATGAATGTTTTTTTTTCGAATTTCACGATCTTTAATTCGTTCTAGAGCGCTAATTGGCTAACCGTGCGCTGATCAACCCATTCTTCCACTCCAAATGAGAATCTTCGAACAGTTTCCAGCAGTAGTAGTAGACCTATTATGTGACATTCCCCACATTTAGAGGAGATGATTTGCGGAAACCTGAGAAGATAGCCAGGAATCTCTCCACAGACGTAGACTCCAGTTACTTCTCTGTAAGATTGATGTAGAATATTTGGTCACGGGTAAGCGCTCCGTCCGTGGTGTGGCCCCAAACATCACTCTCCGTCATGCCCTAAAATAAAAATCAGATTTTTTGCATTTCCAGATGAACTCGCAGACCTGAGATGTGCCCCATTGGATTCCCCGTGAAAAATGCTATCGAATGATATACATTACTCCTCCCAGTTGAAACTTTGGTTTTTCACCGTTTTCAGCCTTCCCCTATTGCCGATTGGGCATCATTATTCCACTATTACTATCCCAAAATCTCAAAGTTTCATTTTTCGTCGAAACTTTGCCTATTGGGGTAATTCGATGCCCTGATTACGAATATGACATTCATTCTCGTAGTGGGGCCCCAAACATCACACCTCGCCCCATTTTTTGCGACATGTTCCATGTTTAGAGCAGATGTTATGTAGAAAGCTGTGAAGGCAGCGACGAATTTCCTTTACTGTCGTAGACTACGGTCACTTGTCTGTAGGAATTACATAGAAACCTTGGTGGCAGGTGAGTCTTCCTTCCGTAGTGTGACCCCAAACATCACACCTCGTCATGCCCTTGCGATATGATCAGATTTTTTTGGTTCTCCAGATGAACATAGAAGACTGAGATGTGCACCATTCAATTCCCCATAAAAAATACTGTCGAACGGTATACAACTCACTTTCTGGAGAACATCTAGTTTACCTGCCACTAGATCCATTTTGTGACATTTCCCAATTTTCGAAGGGATGTTTTGAGGAAATTCGAGAAGGGAGGGACGAACTCTCTTCCCTATCGTAGAGTAAGTTTACTTGTATGTTGGAAAAAGATGATACACTCGGGCTTGAGCGAGTGTTTCTTCCCTGGTGTGGCCTCAAACATCGCTCTCCGTCATGCCCTGAAATAAAAACCAGATTTTTTGGTCTTCCAGGTGGCTCTACGGATCTGTGGTGTACACCGTTCGATTCTCCATGCAAAATGCGATCGATCGAACGATATACATCTCAGTTCCCACTTGAAACTTTCGTTTTTCACCGTTTTCGGCCTTTTCCTTATCGCCGATCGCCTTCCTCAGCCCTGGCCACCCACGTGCTATTCACGTGCGCGGAGCGTGAGAGCTCACGTCGACAGCCAGATGGCTTTTCTTTCTTCGGCCGTATTTAGGCAAGGGTCAAAAAAGGCAGAAACCAGCATTTCTGAAATACACCGCTATGCGTGTCGAAAGGTGGCGTGGGAAAGTCACACGCCACCTGGCGGGCACGGTTGAGTTTTTTAGGCACGCCTCCGATCTGTTTACGGCTTCGCTGGCCCAGAGCCCGCCTGAGGGAGAGTGCTCGATAACGGCGCAAGGAATGCGATAAGAAAACAGGCGATTTGAAAAACGAAAGTTTTAAGTGGAACTGCGGATGTATATCGTCGATAGGCATTTTTTTGCGTGGCCCAATGGAGAATGCTTCGAACAGAGATTGCTACACCACGATTTCACGCAGAGACCCCGTTTGTAATAATTGTAAATGCTGAACTCACATCTTCCCGAAAAGATCAACAGATAAATGTCCTGGGAAGACCAAAAAATCTGGTTTTTATTTCAGGGCATGACGGAGAGCGATGTTTGAGGCCACACCAGGGAAGAAACACTCGCTCAAGCCCGAGTGTATCATCTTTTTCCAACATACAAGTAAACTTACTCTACGATAGGGAAGAGAGTTCGTCCCTCCCTTCTCGAATTTCCTCAAAACATCCCTTCGAAAATTGCGGAAATGTCACAAAATGGATCTAGTGGCAGGTATAACTAGATGTTCTCCAGAAAAGTGAGTTGTATACCGTTCGACAGTATTTTTTATGGGGAATTGAATGGTGCACATCTCAGTCTTCTATGTTCATCTGGAGAACCAAAAAAATCTGATCATATCGCAAGGGCATGACGAGGTGTGATGTTTGGGGTCGCACTACGGAAGGAAGACTCACCTGCCACCAAGGTTTCTATGTAATTCCTACAGACAAGTAACCGTAGTCTACGTCAGTAAAGGAAATTTGTCGCTGCCTTCACAGCTTTCTACATAACAGCTGCTCTAAACATGGAACAAAAAAAAGTTGAAGTTGTCGCAAAAAATGGGGCGAGGTGTGATGTTTGGGGCCCCACTTTGGCAATGTCCCGTCATTCTCTCCCCCATTTAGGTGGCCACTGACTTACTCGGAGTAAAAATGAATGTGATATTCGTAATCAGGGCATCGAATTACGCTGTCCCATGTCCAAAAGATTATCGAGAAAGAAAAATAAGAAAACATATTTGAAGAATATTAATAGTGATAGATGTAATAGTTGATATAATGGGATGCGCAATTAGGCAATTATCGATGGTAATGTCGCATAACGGGTGATAATATTAACCAGAAATTTTTCAACGCTGATGCTATCTGTGTGCTAAAGTAAGTGCCTATATTTCTCGATTGTATAGCCCCCATTTTTTTCACGTTCGGAATCCATGGGGGGACATGGCTCAGGTCTCTGCGGAGTTCATCTGAAATGCAAAAATTCTGATTTTTATTTATAGGGTCATTGTCATCGGAGTGAGTGAGGATTTTGGGTGCGGCTGTGCACACCATCGGGCCGGAGCGTTCTTACTCCGTGTATACCAAATTTTCTACCTCATTCCTACAGACAAGTGACCGGAGTCCACGTCGGTGGAGAGAATTTCTCGCTAAATCGCACGTGGCGCCAAGGGCTGGGAGGACGATCGGCAATGGGGAGCAAAAAAGTGAGAAAAACAAAGTTTTGTGTGAAACCTGAGTTGTACACCATTCGGTAGTATTTTTCATGGGAAATCGAACGGTGCACCCCTCAGCTCTGTAGAGTCATCTGGAAGAGCAAAAACTCTGATTTTCATTTTAGGGCATGACGGAGAGTGATGTTTGGGGCCACACCACGGACGGAGCGCTTACCCGTGACCAAATATTCTACATCAATCTTACAGAGAAGTAACTGGAGTCTACGTCTGTGGAGAGATTCCTGGCTATCTTCTCAGGTTTCCGCAAATCATCTCCTCTAAATGTGGGGAATGTCACATAATAGGTCTACTACTACTGCTGGAAACTGTTCGAAGATTCTCATTTGGAGTGGAAGAATGGGTTGATCAGCGCACGGTTAGCCAATTAGCGCTCTAGAACGAATTAAAGATCGTGAAATTCGAAAAAAAAACATTCATTCAATCTCACCATATGGTGGACCGGTTGGGTACGTGGCGTATTCTGAGGGTGTTGAGATCCATGTTTTCTGTGGGATGATCAGGCTGCATAGGAGGACTTATATGCGCATCACATACAAAGTATATTCATTACTTCTCGGGATGGAGGTCGAGTGCATGGCGCAATCCTAGATGGAGCTCTTTCAGAAATTGAATTTAACCATCTTGTAGATCTCGAGCAGAGCTATCAGATGGTATAAACTGCAGGTCGAGCGAACCATTTTTTAAAGAGTTATGGCGAGCCGACGGTTTGCGACGGTTTCCGACCGTCGCAAACCGTCGATTGAACAAAAATTAGTAGCGGTATTGTAACTCTGTTACCCACTATTTGACCTTGACAGCTTTGTAAGGGTAATGGCGAGTTTGAAAAAAAAATGACTAGACGGTTCCGGATCAAAACAACGTTCCAATACACACACGTCATTCAAAACTGGAACGTTCATGTATTCATAAAAAATAGCAAGCGATCAAACAGAACAAAAATCGCCTCAAAAACGGAAGTCGATGTTATTCAAATATTCAATCGGCTTGAGGTATGTTTACTGTGGACAAAACTTTTTTTGCATTTAAACTCACTCCCGGCGAATATTTGTTACACCGTGAGATGCTCCTCGTTGTAGCGCTCCTGGTCTCCCTCTTGGGCGTTTGTGTTCAGGTAATTGTGATTTTTTTCGTACCATTATAAAGTTTCAAGCTATACATTTCCAGCCTGAGTGGACAATATCAGCCACCAACGTCAACACAGCCTCCGAGGCCTTCACCACCACCACCACCGCCACCACCACCACCACCTCCACCAACAAGACGTACCCCACCCAGCCTACGAGACCTACTCCCCCTCCACCTCCCACACGCTACCCTCCTTCAGAAACCACCACCCCGGGAGGACCGCCATCGTACGATTACGACGGAGGAACAACACCACCACAGTGTGACCCTAATCCAACGCCCTGCGTCTGTCCTTCTCCCTCTCCATCGCCTCCACCACCGCAGTCGACTCCACCATATCTGCCACCAGGTCAGAGTTTTCTGATTTATTCAGGAGTTTTTAGGCAGTTTTTATGCCTCAGCAAATTTTTAGCATTCTCATAGTGATGAATTGCCTGTGTGTTAGTGAGCAACCCCTTACCATGGGAAAATAGAAAGGAGAAGTTTTTTAAGGCCGCCCAAAATATGGGCTGAAAGGAATAGGAAATAAAGGTGAAAGACCGAATTTCTAGTGGCTAAGCTTCGCCATTTATTGTGTAGGTCCAAAGAACATGCCAAGAAGATGATCACAGTTGAAGTTAAAAGTGCGACTGCATGGCGTATCAAAAATGAGGGCCTGAATCGCGCACCAGGTCAATTTGTACTTTTTACTTTTTTTTGTACGCTCTACAATCTTTAGCGACATCTTTCACTAACATCGGACAATCGCACTTCTCTGAGTTTTTCAATATGAATTTGCACCTCAAAAAATTCGCAGGGTTGAAGGGACAGAGGAGTTGGTCTAGAGGAAAATGGCGCCACTTTTCACGTGCACTGCTCGAGGGCGAAAACTCGAACCAGCTCACGCCCAGGCCAACCAAGCCCTTCTATCCCTTTGGGGTCGGTTAGATTGGCTACCCAGATTCTCTGAGAAGTAAAAACACCTAGCTTTACAAACACAGGCTGGCCTCTGCAATCTCTCAAGGTTAGAATAGGCATAGAATGCGTGGCGCATCCCAAAGAGAAATCGATTAACGCCAGAAGATTCGAGTTTTTCAAGGTCTTATAGGGTATCTATGTTCAAACTACACTATTTCACTATTTCTTTTCTGTTCTTATCTATCAAGAATTTTTCCGAAAGAGCACCATACATTAATTCAGAGATTTTTATGCTTCTTCTTATAATCTATATGCCTCATTCTACATGATATGGTTCATCCTAAAAAAATCCTTTTTAGGAACTCCAGCTACAGTACCGCCCACTCGAAACACCCCTCCAACCCCTCCAGGCACGCCGGCTACACAACCAACGCCCACTCGATACACTCCCTCACCGCCAACCAATCCTCCACCTACAACCACTCGATATGTTCCTCCTACTAATCCGCCAACGCCAACACCAACTCGTTATAGTCCTCCTGGAACAGTTCCACCCACCGGATATTTTTCTTCGCCCAGCACTCCACCAACTAGATCCGTACCTGTGACGAACACAACCCGGCCAATACACTTCGTCAGCTCCAGGCGGTTATGTGGCTACCAACGCGGAAATGCAGGTGAGTGCAGCCACCCAATATATTTCATTCACCATAATCATCATACATCTTCGCACACAGCGTAGATACACGATCATCGCACTTTCATTCCAGGAGGCGATTACAAGCTGTTCATCTACGTGTTCCTCTTTGGCTTCCTCTGGGGGAGATCAGGTCAGCACAGATACACTACGGTAAGTACGAAAGTGGTGCTAAGGGGGACGCGCATCTGCTCGCGGAACTGATAGCTAATATTCCTTTTTACTGTTATTAGACCCCGTCTCCCTTACTACAAAAACAAACTAGTTGCGGTTTACAGTAACGCCAGAGCAGGGACAACACGATCTGTTCGCACTATTCGAACAAAGGGGTCGCATTAGTCATTTTGGGAAGGGAGTCGCATTTTTGGGTTGAGCAAGATTATCATAGAATCACTGTGTTTGGACGAGTTTTCATTGAGCAATTTGGTGAAAGTTTTACGAAAGTAGTGAGAATTAGGCGAATTTGGTGGAACTTGCCAGCTTCACGATACTAATTACTCCCCCCCCCGCGCCCGGCGGCCGCCGTTTTGGTAGAGAAAGGGAGCGGGGATGGGCTGTGTTGACTGGTCTCACCATCAGACACAGAAGCAAATACTATAGAAATAGCCATGATGGTGAGGATGGTGGTCGGCGAAGGGATAAGGGGGACTCTATGTGAGCTGTGTGAGGATGACTATCCATAATACTGGCGGTGCAGAATTTTTGAAATATTCAACGTGACCCTGACTGGTGGACATTTCCCAAATCTGCGATAGTTGGATGAGGCCTCTTTTAGAGAGAGGGGGATCGCAAAATTTTCGAAAAAGCGCGAACGTGACGGTTGACCCTGCGCAAGAGCATTGATCACTTCTTCGATGCAGTTGTCTGGAGCGCTGAAAAAAGAGGAAACCAAGAAGAATGGTCCCAAATGCGCCACCGTCTGCCCTGATGCCCTATAGAAGGTCGTGGACTGGCTAGGGCAGCAAATCGTGATTGTAAACCTTCGTGAGGTAATTCGGCAAAAACCATGAACCTGGGGAATGGTGTCGACACATAATGACGCTTTTAGCTATTTTCGTATAACTTCGTATAATGTTTTTTTTATGTGTTGAATCATAATGATTTACAAAAAGCGTGAAGTTCTTTCTACTATAATTTCAACTGTTCAGAAAAATGTCCACTGCTTTGGATGCATGCCAAAGCCTCAGCTATGACCAACCAACGCTGACGACACTCACGCCGGCTATCAGTAGAATGCAAAGAGCGGTAAAGATCTTTCAAAGCTCACCTGTACTGCGATTCTATCGGCGACGTTAACCCATTCGCGACCGCGCCGGTTTGCGCATTAGCAGGAGAGTCAGGAGATTTTTCTTCAATAAAATTTGAGTGGATGGAGATTCCCCGTGCCCAAGGCTGGCATAGATGAATGAGGGTATGAAAGATTCTTTTCAGGAAGAAAACTTTCCAAATTCCATTTGAAACACGGCAGCCACCGGTGGATACCATTTTACATCTTTGTCAGCCCAACCAAGTGCTGCCAATGTCACGAATGTTAAAGAAGGACACCCGCCCAAAAAAAGAGGACCCTCTATTGATGGAAACAAGCGAACAAGCCTACTTCAAATCTCCCGTCTCCAAACGGTAATATACTCTCAATAGTGAGTGCACATCCGTTTTCATCTACGACGGCAGCGGGAAGACCACTCGTCACATTTGGCTCACCATTCGTCAAGGCTTTTCCGCAATACAGCTTCCACGTCACTACCGTCACCATCATCATTCATGAGCTCGTGAGATTCTGCAAATTAGAAGTCGTACATTCAGAGATTCGGAATGCAGGTTCACATCTGTAGGAATTTCTTCTTTTCCCTTAGCGTTAGTCCCGCGCAGTCGCAGGGTCCGCTGAGGTTCACATCTGTAGGAACATGAGATCGGTTTAGGGGCATGAGGTTTACAGGGGGGGGCGTCACAAAGTGATCGTGGCATGGGAAATGCTGCTTGAAATGAATCCTGAACACAAACTTTGCATATATTCGCTTTGCATAATAGAGACACGTGTAGCTGCCAATTCATTAGATATCGGCTGGCCTCAGTAAGAAATGGCACTCATAAGAAATTCGCTAGGGCTCAATCGAACGTAATCGCTCACACCTTTTAATGTGCGAAAGATTGCCTGGAGCGTAGAATCAAGAAGGCCTTTATAAACCAAAATAGTTAACCTGGTTCATTTTCGCGTCCTTCCCACTGTTTACACCATCCAAGGGCCTTTATGAAGCTTGTAGGAGCGCCACCACAAAAACGAGGGGGCTAGCGATGCAAAATGCCCGACAGTCAGCTTACTTATTTGTCAGTGAATAATCACAATGGTAGATGGAATTTGAGCAGGAACAAATTTGTATGTTTCAGACAACACGCAAGGTCAAATTCAAACGACAACAGCCACTTTCAGCAGTCGCGCAGGGCAATCTAAGCCGTAATGTAGGTTTTGCCCATACGTTGTGAACACTCAGATGGTTCTGAGGTGATTAATCCTAGTTCCTCAGTACAAGTTTATTTTCAGCTGGTATGGTGGACTAACAACGGATACAATCCATCAGTACAACAAGTACAGAATCTGTTCAACACCGCCAGTCAATACCTTGAACAGTACTGTTGAGAATCGCAACAGTACGAAATGTGCTCATTCGTTTGAATAAATGAAAGTCTATATTCAACTTTCTGCGGTGTTAGCTGCAAGAGAATACAGCAGACTAACAATTTTGAGGAAGCAGGCGGAGGGATGGCGCGAGTTTGAGAGCGTTACCTATGTAGTACTTCCGTGGTTGCTCATGCCCGCGCGTCAAAAGATTGTGAATTCTGCAAGACATGTTCGCCAGGGTCTGTCCTATCGTTGTTACTTTTCGAAAAAATTTTTACGACCCCCCTCCCCCAACGTGGATTTGATACGACCCCCTTTTCCCTACCTCCACCATCTCCATCTTCCATCAAAACCCCGCCCACTTTTTCCTCCAAAAATGCCGTCGAGCGGGGGGGGGGGTATAGAGGAAACCCGCTCTTTGTTAGGTGCGTAGGCGAGCTAAAGACTGTGCGTCTGACGAAGGTGGGGTGGTCGGGGTGATATATATAAATCGCTGAAGGCGGGGTAACCACCATTTCAACCCATTTCTTACCTATACTCTCGCCCAGCCTACTACCCACGAAATCTTAGTTTCACCTCAATCCCACACGTAATTTCGAGCGACTGAAGGGGGTACGACCCCCTCCAACAAACTCAACCAGGTACGTACTCCTCCCCCCCCCCCCCTTTGTCACTTGTAACTAACGTAGGGTTGACCCTGTTCCAGACTACTCAGACTCAATTAGGACATTGATTCCTTAGGTTTCAAATGCAATTTGCTGCTACTTACATACATTGCCAAACATATACTCAGCAAATAAGTAAGTAAATGGATAAGTAATAAATAATGCAAACAAATAAATAAATGAACGGGAAGTTTTGACTGTTGTTAAGCGCTGTTTTTGATCGCAGTTCGACGAGTTTCACAAGAATACTAACTTTTTTTCATTATGTGCTAACCTCCTCCTGGTCGGAGGTATCTTGTCCGGGCAAATAGTTTTTCACGCCTTTCCTGCAATCACGTGTAGGCTTCATCATAAACGTCACGAAGGCCTAGCTTGGTGAGCTTTTGGTACCACAGCTGGTGACGTTCTCAAGCAAGGGGTTGGGGGTTCGGTTCCTGAAGTATTTTGACCTGCACGTTTATTTAGGCCATTGCCGCCTGAAGCACCACTGCCCGAGATTTTGCAACAGATTTTTCTTCCTAAGTTTTACACATACTTGTCTGTAAATGCCCGTGGTGCCCGTAGTGCAGGTGCTACCCTTTTCCGCTGCGATTAGGTACGATATTCATGCTCAGATCAGAGGTTCTTGCACTTGAGAAAAAGAAAGCAGTGACACTTCTCAAACTCCAATTTTAGGGCTGACCATTTATGGACGACGGAGAAGTGTGGAGAGGTGGGGGTTGCATATAAAAATAGTGCCTTGCAGGGCTTAGAAGGATGCGGACGGGCAAGCGAGACACTCTTTTTTTTATGAAGTGTGCTTAAAGTCCACTCTATTCCATTACGCAGCTTTTATAATTGACTTTATGTTACGTAAGTGACGCGAACCAATAATTCAGCTGGGTGTCCCCCAACAGGCCCACCGCGCGGCGAAGGAAGAGTCGCAAGCGCGGCAAAGGACGAGTCGCCGCGCATACTGTAGCAGCTAGACGTCAATTCTAATAGATCGCATTTCGATACGTACAACACCCATCACTCCACGACGTAGGCTCAAAATTCGACATTTGATTATGCACGCCGCTTTTTCATGTTTTTTTTTGCACCATTACCTTTCCCTACCGCCACATCCCTTTCAGTTCAGCTTTCGACTTATCTCTTTGATTGTCACGCTCCACCTTCTGATTTTCCATGCAAAACCCCACACCCGTAGGTGTGCATTGTCCAGTGTTTTATTCGCCTCAATCTTTCCATTGCTTAATTAACACACACGGTTAACTTTTTTCTTGGAGTTTAACACACTTCTACACTTTTTCCAACATCATCTTATCGTTATCTGTGCCTGCGGCTTTTTCGAAAATATCGAAACCCCTCGTTGTACGAAAAAATATCGAGGACGCTGTTGTCGGTTATCTGCCCTGGAATTTTTCATGAGGTAAGCCACATTCTGGTCCTTTCTTGGAATTCAATTGTGTATGTTGAGGTGGAACAATAGGCATGCATAGAGGAGAACTTGCAATTTCTGTAGGTCGTCGGAGTTCAAGCCCGATTGCGTTGACCTCGTGTTTATTCTATTGAAGTGATGTTGATTTTGCTTTTGAGTCAGCCGTTTTCTTGTGTGCCATGATCGAGAAGAACAAATGTGAGTAGTTTTATAAGTATTCGCTTATGGTGTACCACACATAGCTTCCAATAACGCTTTTAGGTGTAATGTCCAGCTATCATTCGTTGTCATTCATGCTGTTTTCCACCTTTTCTGCAAGGCTTTGATAACTTATTCTTAAGTTTGCTATTTGTTTCGATCGACTTAGTTCCGTTGTGACAAATGCAAGTAATAGAGGTGTTTTTCTAGTGTTTTTTTAGAGTAACAACTGTAATGCAATCTATTTCGTATCTAACCGCAAAATACAAAAGGTAAGTGATCGTTATTTCAAAGTGTTCTTGTATTTGTTGCATCGCAGACCAGCTAATGTTTTGCGGTCAGATACAAAATGGCTCCTTCTTTAGAACTTTCCGTTCGCTTCAGTTCTTGTCCCTTTTCAAACTTCAGGCACTGCTGTTTTGTTGTTTAACTCAATAAATAGCTAGTGAAATAAGTCACAGTCCTAAATGTCACCTACCTATTGCTCAGATCATGTCAATTCTTCAGTGGTAAAGTCTAGCCTGTGTAGTGATCAAAGAAAGGTGATTGGTTACAGCCACTTGGAAGGAAAGCACTCCTATTCTATTTAGGCAAGCCTGTTTCAGCGGCGAATAGTTGAAATGTACCATATAGAATAGGAATGTGTTCCTTCCAGTGTGTTTGGACAGGAAAAAAATATTTATTCAGAGCGAATCGGGAAAGGGGGGGGGTACGTATTCGTTTACGATGGTAGACGATGGTGGCCCTAAAGAGGGCCGTTGGGTTAGTAAATACGGGAACGTGGTGCACCTGAAAGGTCAGAAATTTAGCTTATATGTACCTCATGTAGGATGCTAGAGCTTACTCAAAAAGTTTTCTCCGTCACGTAGCGGGACATTCGACGGCAATAGGTGTTGAT
>MU895537.1:0-17279 GCA_036418205.1 Ostertagia ostertagi
AAGCTGTGTCAGTCGTGATGACTGATAGCATGGTCCAAGTAGAATAATTGGACGAGTTGACGGAACGACAGTGTATGGATTTGGATACTCCCAGATTTCGGCTTCTCTCGCTCTAAAACATTTTGCTTCAGTAAATGCAAGAAGAAGGGCTCAAAGCAAGTGGCAGCTGGGGTAGGACCGATTAACGGTACCCTTGAGAGAATGGGAGAAGCAGGAAGCTTGAGTGTCCACCTCTGTGCTGTGCCATGCATTCGGCACCAACTCCAAGTCGTAGAACCATTTGATGTTATTTTTGGCTTACACTTGGAACTATCATTGAAATAACGCAGACTTGAGAACTCGGACTCTTCAACCCTGTGATCTCTTGTGGGGCCCCTCCTAGCTCCCATTTGAATCGCTTGCACGCCTGAATGCCCTCATTAGGCTTCCCAGATCCTAACCACATTGTTTCCCACTTCACCCTCAAGAATGTCAGCACTTAAGCGCATCTCAAGAAAGCAGATGTGTGCTGTGGACAAAGGAGAACGACGCTCTTGTGGTAAGGTCAGTGGGTTACACCAAAACGATTCTCACCCACCAAAATGGTAAAACTACAGTGCGTTTCAAAAGTATAAAGCCACCCATGAAAACTAACTTTCCGAGTTAAGGTGAGTATTTCATGGCTTGCCATAAACTTTATTGAATTCAGCGTGTTTGGAAACCATTGTTCTCTTTATTTCAGGAAACAAAATGATTCACATACATTTTTATAAGAAGATTTCCAAATATCCCCTGTTTCAAAAGTATAAAGCCACTTGCAACATAACTCTATTTTTCCAGAGAAAAAGTGAACATCGTAAATATTAGTAACTAGCGTGACTTCCTTTTTTAGAAGTGAGATTTAATAGACCATTTGGCATACTATCCGTGAGCTTCAGAAGTATAGCGGGATTCAGGTGGTAGGAAAACGTCTCGATGGCTGTCTGAGGTCTCCCACGTTACTGTACTGCTTTCCATACGCGTATATCTGTCGGACAATGATACCCCAGGTGTTTTTTATTGGATTTGGATCTAGGCTGCTAGCAGGCCATTCCAGTACACTGATTTTGTTGACGTAAACCCGGTGTTGAGTGGACCGGCTGCGATGGATGGTGGCGTAATCGTGCATAAAGATGAAGTTTTGCCGACGACTTCCACACAGAAACGAGAGAAGATCATTAAGAAAAGCATCCTGATTCTCACTGGGGTCCATTTGACACGAGACGAAAGACAGAGGGAGCACAGCATCGCTGTAGAATGCAGCTCAGACCATCTATGCGCCACCACCGAAGTTCTCCTGCTAAATACCAGCGGATCTTTGCTAAAATCTCTCCAGAATCTGTGATGACCATCCGGCCCGTCTAAGTTGAAGTTCTTTCAACCACAGAAAATGAACTGAACACTACAAGCCATTACTTAAACGTCATGAAAAGTGCCTCCCTACCCCCGTAGAATAACCTACCGAACCCCAACTCGTTCGCATGTTCCTCCGGGCGAGTTCGAGACGAGGTGCTTTGTGATGCTGTTCCGGACGTGGAGTCTTCATCATGGATTGTCGCACGATATTTGGAGCAGAGTTAGCGACCCTCCAGATGGAACTTTTCGAAGCAAAAAGGGAGAGCTCGTATCGGATCTGACTGATGGTCGCAGTAGAATTGGAAAGGGATCGTTTAATATGGCGGATATAATACTCAAGCAGAACACGTGACCTTTCAGGGATCTTTCCTTTCATGATAAGCTGGATTCCTCAAAAGAAATGTCGATACAGCTTTGAGAACGTCCAAGTTGAGCAGCAATGGAGCGATTTGAATGGGCAGCTCGATGTAACGTCCTCGCACGAACTTGCTCTTCCAAAGAAAACGTAGATCCACGAGATATATTGAAGACGGTATGTTTTTTTTTTTTTTTTTTTTTTTTTTTTTTTTTTTTTTTTTTTTTTTTTTTTTTTTTTTTTTTTTTTTTTTTTTTTTTTTTTTTTTTTTTTTTTTTTTTTTTTTTTTTTTTTTTTTTTTTTTTTTTTTTTTTTTTTTTTTTTTTTTTTTTTTAATTATTTAAAAAATCCCATGAGTTAACAGGAACAAAAATTTTTACCGCTGTTGCCTACTCGCCCGGGGTGGCTTTATACTTTTGAAACAGGGGAGTTTTTCAAATTTTCTTATGGAACCGTTTCTAGCTTATAGTGGTTTGTACAACAAAGTTTACTATAGTTTCAGAGCGTGCTGAATTCGATAAACTATTCATCAAATCACGGAACCTTCATTCTAACTTGGAACAGCTTCATTCAAGGGTGGCTTTATACTTTTGAAACGCACTGTACTACAATAAAAGCTGGATTAACTGATGTATGAAAGGAACGCATTTTTCCATAGTGGTTAAATGCAAGCCTCGGGATAAAACTGGTGATAAGAGCGCTTCGTAGTGATGACTGAGCTGCGGAACGACCTGAAAGTGGAAGGAAAGCAAGAGAAATCTTTGGGAACGCTGAAATTAAGGCCTTAACCTTCAATAAGGTCGGATGTGGTACGATGGCGAGGGCGATCAAAGAAGACAAAACACGCGAGAGATCACGTCGTTTGAGAGAGCACGCTGATCTCTACATCTCGCGAGGTGGGTGGGAAGCGTTGCAACGTGGGTCGATGGTTGCAGACCCGTAAAAATAGAGCCCAAAATGGAGTGATCTAGACAGGTAAGGACCTTAAAATGTTCCTCGCGGTATCCTTCCCAAAGTCGGGCTAATCTCGGGGTTTCCTTCTGAGGTTATTGACAAGTCCCATAAATATCCCGAAGCTAATGCCATAGCCTCATTATTTTAAGTGATTTCGAGAAAACTTCCCATCGGGGGTTTCTTTCATTGTTACGTATAATTAATCGGGAATCTAATTACGTTTAATGTGGTTTGGAAAATGTTGCATGAGTCTGAGTAGTTCCCCGGACGATGGCTCGAATACCGTATACATGAAGCACCTTTTTGGTGTTGGAAATAGAAAATGCTAAGATAGTTGTTGGAATCCTCGAATAACTAACACCATTGTATTTTTGTCGACTGATTTCTCCGGTTCATCTTCGTGCTGTTCAGTCAGCCGTGCGAGTCGTCGTGCCGTCGGTATGAATCCGATTGTTGTCTCTGCCGCGACAACTCGTCCAATCCACCAGTCGTGCGTGTAGCGCTGAAAGTACATCATATCGGGTTAAATCCAGGGTTTTCTAGGAGTAAGGAAAAGCCTATTAGGAATTTGACACCTACACCAAAAGCGCTGAAGCATTGTTCAGCTCTTTCACAAAGTCCGGTTCCTTTAACCCCTCCCGCATTTGGAGTTCTAGAGATCTCCGGTGCTCCACTTGGCTCTCGCGGCAGACATGGCGCTCCTAATTAGAGCGCTTTTTGTTTGCACTAATCATTCATTACATCATATTCATCGTCGTTCCCTCGCCCGGCTCGTCACCCAGCCAGAAAGAGCACTCTGCTCTAATGAGGACAGATGTTTGCTTGGCGCTCGCTAATCCACCACGTTGGCTTATCTGATTATTACATGGATTATTGTTTGAACGACGGTCACCAATACGCCACATTTAGTCACCTGAGCATATACTCAACTAGAGCCTACCGAAATGGGTCATTTTCCACAAAAACTGCACTACCGTATCCTTCGAAAGGCAGGAGAAGTTGAACAAACCATTGGGACCCAATGCCGCTAATACTTCACGCGAGAGGGAGTTCGTTCGCTGTGAGGTGTTAGAAATCGTATTGGGAGTCATTGGGGCACTAAGTTTTTGTAAGGATGCGGAGTGAGACCTAGTAAGGGACAGGTTCCCCTGGGGAAAACTAGGAAAAATTGCTGAAAATTCACATTTATTTCTACATTTTATTGAATTCCTTATGTAGTATTCAATACTACGGAACGGTCTTAGTCTGCGTTTTTTGCATGTTCATATGAATAGCTCTGAAATGGGAGCCAGACATGGAAGTTGCGGATCAATCTTCGTGCTCGAGCACTTCCGGGCTAGAGACGGCGGGGGGGGGGGGAGGTGTGAGTCTTCTATTATGCTTGAGGGCGAAGAGCCGTGTTTGGTTGAATGCGCTATACGAAGTTATTACGTTGAGATGCATGGTACTTGTTCTTTTTTGTATTTCTTTTATCTTTTTTCATCGTTATCGCACGATGTAGCACCCCTCTATTCTATCCTGAACCCACCCAACCCAAGTTATCCTCACTGCATCCCACAGCTAGAGCTCAATATTATTTTAAAATACACTTCGTTCGCAACCAAAAAGCTAGAGAATAAGGAATGGAAATGTAATCTTATACTTACTGCTGTCTTGAAAGCATGCGCTAGGGTTTCAATTCAGGCTAAAGAACGCGCTGACTCTTAACTCAGCGCCTTTAACACCTTTCTTAGCAATCTAATAGCGATATCATTAGTGTTGTTCGTTCTTACTCGCAATTGGTTACACTCATGACATTTCAACATTCCGATTGGATTGGTTCACCTTCCTTTCTGGGACGGCCACGCGTTCAGTTTATTCTCTGACCACGGAGGCTGCTATTCATCAAGCGCTCGGCCAACACAACGAATTTCTGAGGTTCTTAAAATTCTGCTCTACTCCATGTCTACCCGGATATTTCATGGCATGCCTGGTTGTAATGGAGAACTTGGAGTCTCGACAATCTTTCATGAGACTTAGAGGTGCAGGCCACGATCGAATCCGTGTGTAATTTTGATCGAAAATTAGACAAAAAAATGCGAAAAGGAGCGTTAGTAAGGGAGAGGTAAAAAAATCACTGAATTTTTTTATCGTGAGATCGTCCGTAGCCCACCGAAGCGCTCCAAGTAGAGGGATAACGCGACAGAGCACGTCGTGCGCAAAAGCGCCAGACGTCACGTCTCCTGCGATTGATAAGAATGGCAACGGTCTCCAGCGGTTGAAGGAATCGTTCCCGGAAATTCTTGCATTCTTTCCCAACATGAATGTGTCAGTTGTGATCACTGGAGACAACACACAAAGTTTCACGCATGAAGATTCGGTTTCCGAAGAGAAACAAACTCACGAAAACCCACTCTATGGACATCGAAGGGTGCGCGCCAAAGGCGGGGCATGGAAAGAAGTCCGCCTTGGGGCGGCCACGCATCAGGCGACGCATTGAAATGATCCGGTTAAAGCATTCAATTTGGAGAACAACAAAAGAAAACAAACCTAAAACAAACCTAAAACAAAACAATCGAAAGGATATGATGCACTAGAAGTGTTAGATGTTAGTGGAACAAGTCAAAGTTCCGTGAACTAAATTCCCGCCGCCAGCATTTGTGACAGATGTCCGGCGGGAATTGGAACGTGTAGCAGTCCTTCCGGTTTTTCGAATTGTTTACCAAGACAGAAGCAAATTTTTTTGTCCTTTAGCTCCCTCATCATCATCGACGCATGATACCTCTTAATCATATATAGGGTCCTCTAGCCCGTGATTTATGGGCTGAGAGGCAATGCATGATTCTCCCAGGGAAGGATTCCTTTGAGGGAAGACATTGGCTCCTGTGTCGCGCACTTTCAAGTGCGCGACAGTATTACGAGCCCTGCAATTTAGAGCTCTGTTAGCTCATTCATGAAGACAATTCTTCTACTTACCGTAATCCGTGCTTTTATTTTCTCAGAATAGGGTAAGGACTCGACCTTTTAAGGAACGCTACTGAGGTAACAATGAAGTGTATGTGTTTAAGTTTTCAAATGAGAAAGTGAACAATATTGAATTACCTCTTGTAAATGTGGAGAAACAGCTCCTTTTTTGAACGAGATTGTCTTCTTCTGAATTGGCGACTCATCCTCTAATGCTCCATCGTACGCAGCGTTTGCTCTGACAGCAAAGGCCACCTTCAGCTTCTGAAATAGAGTTTTCAGATTATCTGATGAAGTTTCATGAATATGAGGCACAGCTCAGTTGGACTGTAAACTGGAATACGGTATTTGTAGACATAATCCTGAAAATATTCGTTCTTCCCCGGAATAGAGCGCTAAAATGGTCGAGAATTTTCCTTTGGAATGGAACTTGTCCTAATTGTCGAAATTCAAACCATGGTTCATTTCGCTCTGACTTTACTGTGGGCAGCGTACAGTGATTGCTTTCACTCCAGGGTCAACAATTTAGTTAGAAAAAATTTGAGGCCAGTGTAACCCCTCCTCAGGGGCCCTTCTGAGGGTCTCTTCGTCGGGCTTTCCTGCGTTTATCCCAGAGTAACTCTAAGCGGTCTATCCCTTCTCCCAAAAATCTGTCAAACTGGCGGCCGCTATTTCACTGATAAAGTGGCTAAAAATTGTGAGCTGGAAACGAAGCCAAATTTTCACCATGTCCAGTAGAACACGAATACAGGGCAACTTTAGAAAGGTCCCTGCCTACCACTTGGCCTCTGTGTACTATGCATTATACTAAATGCATGGTTACAGTAACTGTAGAAACTTATGAATTCAAATTTATTCTGGATATCCTTCCCAATCCTGATGGTTTCTAGAGAGAGCTGTGAGAGCTGATATGGTTTTCGAGTCACACTCTGATAACTGTTTCCATGCGCAATCTGACCCCCCGTCCATATCCCCTACGTCGATGGTTCGAACGCAATCGTGCGTGCTACTAATCCCATACACCCCGAACGTGTCTTCCGTCACCGTCTTTACATCTAACCCATCAGGGTCAAACTATTTGTTCATAAAGGAACGGATGTGTGGCCGATTTCCTGTCGTCTCGGCGATCTACGCCAACAATGGCATCGCGTGCTAATTCGACGACACCTGTGCCGAGTTGAGCCGTTCCTCTACCGTACTCGGGCAAACACACGAAACACGCAAAGCCTCACACAAAACAATGGTGTATCACGTATATATCGAGAAAAAATGGCAGGTCATCGGCTTGCTTCAAATGCCCAGATGCTTACAAATTTCATAGTCGCACTACTTTGGCCCCAGTGCGATAGGATGAACTGAGGACCATCTCAGCCCTCATCGTTGGAGATCTCGACGAGCAGAACGCCTATTTTCAATTTATCAAAAAATCTATTTAATCACTTTTCGAACCTAGCGAGTCTTAGCGTGTGAGCGTGATAAAAGGTCTGGGTCCTCAAGACAGCTCCACTCAAAGATGAGTACATACACTGCGTCCCATAATTATACGTCCACCTAAGAATTTCCCAAAATCTCAGAAATACAGATGTTTCGAAAAAAGTCTCCTATGTGACAATGTATCGCATATAAATACGCAATTGCCTATGAACATCAATTTTCTATTTGAGATCACAGGAATTTTTCCCAATAATTTTTGTGTAAAAGGCCACTCAGCCGACGTCCCAAAATTATACGTCCACCTCACGTTTATCGATTACTTTTCACTTCTGTTCCACGAAACTTTTTCATTGTGGTAACACTTCACTTCTTAAGAGAACAGCATAATAAAGACTGCTGTTGGATTTTGAGAAAGGGAAAATGTCGCAAAAACTGTTGAACAACGGAACCGCACCAGATTTGGTCCAGATTCACGCCAAGCTTGAGAATTTTCAGGGGTTTCACATGATATGGAGCTTAGAAGAGCTCTAAAAGTCTCTCATTACTTTTCGATGGAAACAAAGGCGTGTTACAGAAATAACATCCATTTTCATCCAACGGTGCTCTGTCATCGAATCTTCTTGAGAACTTTATGCCTCAACAGACTTTTGTTTCATGCATGTAAAGGAATCCCAAGATCGTTCTTGATCGGAAAATGTGAAAGACGTTCATTTGTGGCAAGGAATCGTGACGAAAACTGGGCTGATTTTTGCATGAAGGTGCAGCCGAGCCGACTGGAGCAGGGTCCTTTTTTCCTTGCTATGCATGAGTGTTTGTCTGTCTTTCTTTTCAACATTTTCTTTCTTTTAGTAGTGCTCCTCTAAGAAAAAAGCCATTAAGGGAAAGGTAGACGTGAGAAGAAACAAACAAATGCCAAAACATATCGGGCAGAAGCGAACCTTACTTCAGTCGGCTGGGCTGCACCTTCATGCAAAAATCAGCCCAGTTTTCGCCACGATTCCTTGCCACAAATGAACGTCTTTCACATTTTCCGATCAAGAACGATCTTGGGATTCCTTTACATGCATGAAACAAAAGTCTGTTGAGGCATAAAGTTCTCAAGAAGATTCGATGACAGAGCACCGTTGGATGAAAATGGATGTTATTTCTGTAACACGGCCTTTGTTTCCATCGAAAAGTAATGAGAGACTTTTAGAGCTCTTCTAAACTCCATATCATGTGAAACCCCTGAAAAAATTCTCAAGCTTGGCGTGAATCTGGACCAAATCTGGTGCGGTTCCGTTGTTCAACAGTTTTTGCGACATTTTCCCTTTCTCAAAATCCAACAGCAGTCTTTATTATGCTGTTCTCTTAAGAAGTGAAGTGTTACCACAATGAAAAAGTTTCGTGGAACAGAAGTGAAAAGTAATCGATAAACGTGAGGTGGACGTATAATTTTGGGACGTCGGCTGAGTGGCCTTTTACACAAAAATTATTGGGAAAAATTCCTGTGATCTCAAATAGAAAATTGATGTTCATAGGCAATTGCGTATTTATATGCGATACATTGTCACATAGGAGACTTTTTTCGTAACATCTGTATTTCTGAGATTTTGGGAAATTCTTAGGTGGACGTATAATTATGGGACGCAGTGTACTTAATATATACATTACTCACATTGAAGACATTCTTTCCGAACCTACTGCGCAATCTTTAGAAAGTCTGGAAAGTTTTCATGTGGAAATCAAGTCTATGCTTATAGTTGGGGGCCGATAGATGCTAAAATAGGCGGTCTCATCTTAGAAGTTTGATCTGCTTCATTCTGCCAGTTTCTTGAATACGCAGAGCGGATTTTAGGTTTTAAGGCTAAGACTAGGAGTCGAACAAGCAATAGTGCAATATTAGATCGCATATCAAGCATTAAGGACTGTACCATCACTGCTAAAAGAGTGGCTCGTGACGGCCGTGTACACTTGCGAATCGCGCGATTCACTACTAGCGATTCGCGCGATTCGCTACGTCCGCGTCGCGTTGCGGTATCCAGCCAATTGAGTGATTCACGTGGACGCGACGCGACCGCAGACGCTAGCGAATTGCGCGATTTGCAAAGTCTGACATCGGATGACAAACGGGTGCCACCACGACAGCGGAATGGCGCTACAAAGGATAGATATGTGAGTAGCAGCAGTAGCGGTAAAAAGTCATTGGCTGCTTAGGCCAAACGTGGAGCTCTGTTAGGTGCATGGAAGAACGATGAAGGATAAAATATTCAGCGCCAATTTATCCTTCCAAGATACGCCATACATAACACGTCTATTCAGAGTCGTAGTGGCATCTTGATTATCATTTAGCCTGAGTAGGTGCTTGTGAGCCAAAATAAACAATAGTACCCTCAAAAGCTTCTGTTGGATTCATGCACGGATTGACTGACCCCAAAACTAAGAGTGAATGGTTGGCAAGCTAAAGTCTATCCAGATAGTAACTCTGAGACTCGACATGCTAAGCCGGGCCATTTGTCGACTACACCACTTCCGCTAGGGCACAAGGAGACAAAGATGAGGATCTAATAATTATTGTTAGTAAAACTGGTAACTACTCACCCAGCCCTACTCAATCGATTAGTGAATTACAGAATAAAGGCTAGAGGCTCCCAAATATCCTTCTATCACAGGCTTTCAAGTGTTATTTTGTTTGATTCATTTTCTTCGTGATTTTTCAGGTGTTCATGATGCATCCATTAACGCTCAAACAAACGCTGAAGCACTTAAGGCCACACCTTCTGGTCTTTACCTAGCTGTAATTATGTCAATTAAGGCGCACTATCATCACGAATGCACCTGTGCAATCATTCATGCATCATGTTGAGATCAAAGTAACCCGACAAGAGGGTTCAAACATCACCTCGTAATACAACACTATGCAAATCGTACCGATCAACACCCCGGATTGACATCTTTGGAAGCTTGCCGCCGCCTCGTTTGGTACGAAGAAACCCGAGACGGGGTCGAGTTTCGTTTTGAACTTCATTGACAGCAGGTTTAAGACGACCTGATAGTATCGTCCTTGGGGTCTCGTGGTTGTCGCGGTCGTTGCGATCGGCTCGTCAAATTTATTGAAACTGCTGACAGATGAGGTGTGGCATGTTTTCATAGAAAGCCCGTTATCGGCATTCAAATCCCATTCCGTCCAAAAGATACGTATTGATCGAAGATGGTGATAGCTCAGCTTTGCCAATTTGTGACGGATGGCATCGAGCCCATTTGGTTCAGCCATACAGACCGATTACGATCGCCTAATGAGTTTAAACAATAGCTAGTAGTAAACTGGACATAGAGATGAGATGGCAATAGCAATAGCTAGCGCAAATTGCCCACTATTGGGTTACGAAACCACGAAAAAAATGGCCGCAGTGGGCCAGACGGGACCCAGTGATTAATGTGATTCACCACAGCGGCACGAAGATTCTGCAAAGCTCGCTGATATTCTCGTTCTCGTCGTAGAGCTTGACTTTTCTTGGCGTCATGGACGAGGCGAAGACCTTGCTGAAAATTGTGATTCTTCAGTTGAAAGGTGACCCCTTGGGTCGTAAAGTGGCCAAAACTACCTCTTTAGGTGACTCCTTGTAGGCGTAGAGGAAATGTTGCAGACTCTCTCGAGCTATCGTATGCATCCCTGAAAGTCAGAAGCAGCATGTTCTCGATGGCAAGAGCGAACGTCATGGAAGAGTTCATGATGTCAATCTATCTTCGCCTACCTCTTCGCCTCGTTCTCGTTCTCACTTAGCTGATCCTTAGGGATTTAGCCGATGCGCTGAGGGGCATTGATCGGCCGAGGAAGCGGCGTCGGGTCGAGAGAGAAGTTCTCGTCTTCTTCTTCCTTCACTTGTCACAGCAACGACGAACGGACGATGGACTTCTGATGACTGCAGCACCTGGACGTCTGCGGCCAACTAGCCAGCGTTACTCTTGTTCCCAGCCTCGTTTTGATTGCATTTCGTCGCCCAATTTGTCGAATTCAATTGTCTTTATGCCTACCGGATCTTGTCAATGCAGTTTTCTGCTTGGATAGCCAGCCTCGGGAATTTCCTAATAGTCACCTTGGAGGAAATCGTTAGTTCTCGCAGAAGAGTCCCCCTTACTCCCCCCAATGGCTTAGGGTGTTGTTGCGCTGGTGGGTTGGGTTATGAACAAGTAAAAACCTCAATTCTCTATTTTGAAGTCTTTGAGATATCACTGGAGTGGGTGGTAGATGTTAATGGCATACAATCGGATAGACTCTTGACAAAATTCATAACTTAACCCTGCCCGTTTTGAGCGCTTCAAAGGCTATGTAAGTTTCTCCCTCACCCTGCTCTGTTTCCCATCAAAATTGAGCATGTCTTCGAACTCATTAAGATACTGTAACCTTAATTTGCTCGTCATGTCTGTTGACTGCGCTGGGTGGGGGGGGTGGGCTCTTCATATTCCAATAAAGACTTTAAGGTAGCTGTGTCGGTCTGAACATGCCGTTCTCCTGCATGGCCTGACCCTATTAAACAGGCTGACCCACCCCCAACTCCTTACAATGTGGCCGGCCCTTAATCTTGCCCATGGTGTTTCATTCAAGCCCTCTTCACGTTGCACCAACAAAGCATCCATCATCAAGGCGACAGGGTCAGTCCTGCGACATCGAACGCCGCCCCGCCGGAGCCCGCCCGAGCACGCGCGGCGTCTGAGGCGCGCAGAATACGGTGTTATCAAAACAGACTCATATTGTGGGTTGTTTTGGCAATGGGACAACTGTCCATCTCAAGTACTGCCCTGCATTTAGGTACTGCAGACAAGGCCTTGAGTAAGGAGGCTACGCCAGGAAGCTTAGTCTTTTTTTTTGTTTTGCCTGTATTGGGATGACTTATTCGCTCTTTTGTGGCCACTGCTTCCAAGAAGAGGGACTGAGGTGGTGAGGTTTCGGAACCATCGGGGTCGGTTTATTCGTGCCCTACTTGTCTAGAAGGAGAAAAATAAGAGCTGACCCGCAAGTCATTGTAGAGTTCACATCATTCTGAAGTAATGCAATTATTCTGAATGAAGGTAAGATGCGTGTCGCATTCTGCTAAGCAGATTCTTCACATACAGTTCTTCCATGTCAACTATCTTTACTCATCTTCGTTAGATTAAAAAGACTAAGACACGATGTTATTCATCTCTTTTTGGGACATTATTAAATTTATTAAGGAAGTGCGCCATCGTAATTCGACTGCCCATAAAAAATTAGCATGTCTAATGCGATTTGTCCTACCCCGATTCCGCGTAAATCGCCCAAGTAGTGTTTCTATCTTCTGAGAAAGCCAACCCAGCCCTTCCCGGAGTAGTACAAATTGGATGGTGTGAGCGAAATCCGAATCCAAATCCGGGCCGGGCATATCAAGAAACCACGGCGCTCTAAGCGCCTACACCACACCCCCACAGTAAGAGGCGTACAAGGAAAGCATCCGCTGTTGTTAACAATCCTTTTGGACCGCCGGCCGCATTCTCCTTTCACTACGTTCATTCGTAAGTGGCGCGACGATTTCTGGCCTTTACAATGAATCGCTGGGCCAGCAGCTGACCATGTCGCACTGGCTTTTATCCTCCCGGACAAACTGGTACCAATTGACACCGACCCCACTGGGAAGTAAGGTCTTGATTGCCCTGACGAAGTCCCCGGCCGTGCTGCGCGGTTAAGCGTGTCACTTGCCTCCACATCACCAGCCACCCCACCATCCTTCTCTTCCCCACAAAAATCATAACCAGTGAACACGTCAGTCTATTGTCGTGTCAGGAAGCGTCAAAAGGACAGTATTGACAAGGCTCACCTCAGCCAAAAACTTGTAATTACCGTTTCTCCAAAACTTACCTCTGATTCCAGCGGTGATAATTTTAGCTGCAATGCTGGGGCGCCTATCTACTGTACTCCTTGAGTGTGAAGTCCATCAGTGAGCATACATAGGTGGAAAGCCGAAAACTTGGCGATGGGCCAATAGCTGAAATTCTGTGGTCACCGATTGGAGGCATGCTGGCCGGCTAGGTCATCTCGCTATGTCTCTTGCAAAATGGCAACTCCCAATTGGGACAGCGAATCACTCATGTTCAACGGTTTTTTCGCTGCTTTGAAGAGGCTCTTAAGCCAGTGACTCTTTCAACTTCTGGCACTTTCACTAGTTCTCCTGTCATTTCATGCCGCCTTTAGTCCGTCATGATGTTCCCCATTTCCATGTGACAAAGGCATTTCAAATTTCTCTCCCGGGCAAACCATCACTTACTGGAAACAATAACAATTGGGATAGGTGGTAATGGTTGGCAGTAATGAGCAGTTACCCCTTTAGTAACCAATTTGACCCCGGCTATTCATGTACTTCTACAACAACCCATTGGTATTTCAAAGGATGCCAATAGATTTTCCTTGAATAGTGACCTGAATTTCCATTGGCCCCTCCATAAGCGAACCTGCCACGGTCAATACAGCCAAAGATGACCATGTCATCATGCCCGGAAACAATACGGCTTTTGTCATTACGACATTGGCATGTCGTTCGTCATTGTCACATTGTCTGACCCCTCAATGACCGTATTCCTCTCGATTCTTTCTTTCCAGCTTCTCCTTCCCTCTTTGTGCACAAATCTATTAACTACACTACCTACCTTCTATTTACTTTATTCATCGGTGTTGTTGTTGGGAAATGCATGTAGATACCAGCACATTGGAATCGACGCACTTCCCAGAAAATTCCCTGCATTAACTACAGATGAGGATCATTATGGACCAGACGAAAATCTCAGTCAGGTTCACTTGTTAGGATGGCGTTGGAGTGATGGGAGGCTGCCGGAAGTGGAAGCTAATTACGACTGACCGGGGTATTAATCCGTTCGATATCTCGTAGCAACCGCTCGATGCCGCAGTAGTTTACTTGGTTCGAAACTTATATGAAGTATGGACATGATTTTATAACGATTGGGACCTGGTTCTATTGAAGCAAACCGCTTCAGATGCACTCTGTTGCTGATGGAATAGAAAGTGCGTGGGCGCGTCCAAGACGAATTGTGGACAGCAGCGTCTGTTGATAAAAAGGCCAGCAGCAGTATCACGATTGAAAGCGAATAACGTGATAAAGCCATGAATTTGAAAATTAATTAAAGAGGATAAAGCATTTGCCGTTGATCAATCCCTTTTTGGATGCGGCACGCATTTACTTCCATTTGTACATTTGCGTAGTGGCGTTTGAATGCGATGTGGCCTATACAATGACTTGCGGGGGCCAGCCGATGTACAAGTCAGTGTTTTTCTCCAGAGAGGTATGTGGCATTAACGACCGGGGGAGGGTTGTAAGGTTGGCAGTGGCACGGCATCAGACCGATTTGTCCCCGACCGCTGCGTAGTAAGCGTGCAGCTCCCGGACAGCACTTCACAATAATACAACGATGAATTGCTTAGGGGGAACTCCATTTTCTGTGTCTCTGCGTTGGGACTCGTAGGCATAACTTGATCGCAGTCAATGACCTAGTTTTTATTAGGTGATTACCCGTTATAGGGGCGTGCGCTCCGAAACCGGGTGTTAGGCATTGAAGGCACTTGGAGGGGACTAACGTATCCGCATAACGGGTTAGACGGAGCGGATTTGACTTGAATAGAATGACGCAGGATTATGAGACACCCATGTAACACTGAGTGATCCAGTGGGATTGTGGCGAGCCAGATTTGGATCTCCCACGGCGCTTGTGGCATGGGGCACTTGCCCAATACTCTCGATTAATGTATACATATTGCATACAGTTGCAACGCAACGGGGTTTGTGCATAAGATTGATGACGTTTTATTCATATAGTTGAACGATTAATCGAAGGGGCATCATATTATTTGTTTAGACGAGGCGATAAGATTTGGCAGCATCGAAGGAACTTTTTATAATTGTTAGGGATCAAAATAAATAGTGTTAGGGCACAGGATAAGTGATTAGAGGTGGGGGTGGTGGCGAACCTAGCTTGGTTAGATGAGGTCATTAGATTTCTCAGAGCCTAGGATCGCGTATATATCTGCAATGCTTCTTTCTGTCTTTTACAGTTCCATTGCCTGCCAGCGCCGTCTTCAATGTCCGTTTAGCGCTTGCTGTTGTTCATAGGCTACCGTACTTATAATTGTCAGCTCTGGTCTTCCTCTATGAGGTCATTTGAGTCCAGCTGCCGACGAAAATCTGAACTTTGCTGCTGCCAGTCTGTTTGCGATTTCACTCGCGTTTTGTTTACCGATGATGGAATGATATGACTTCTTCATGATGAATATTATTCAGTACCCTTTCTTCTTCGTGGTCCATCGCGACACTGTTTTCCTTGGTGTCTCTACTTTTCTAAAAGCTCATCTTTGGTAGAAGAAGATTTGCATCTATTCAGTCCTATGGTGAAGTGTCGGAAGAAGTAATTACTGTTACTCTTCGATAGAAGTTTAAAATAGTGATTGATTCCGTGTTTTTGCTTGGTTTCCGGCTATTGCCATTTGGATATACTGGTTACATTACTCTCAGAGATCCATCTATTAATACTTGCCATTTTGAAAGAATTCATTCAGCTACTAGAACTTTAGCGGTTAGTTTTTTGCAAACAGCTTCGGCTGTCGCAACTGCTTTCAGTCGTTTCTAACAGGTAAGGTTGCTAGAAAAGCATTAAAAGGTTTTTTTGAAAAACATCTTGTTGAGACCATCCATGAGAGGTAGAAGAAAAGATTCATCTTTCCTAAACCCCCTAAAAAGTCCCAGAAAGTGGTGAGAGAAGCTTACTATCTTACCATGGGTTCGATTACCCACGGTAACCGAACTTTCAGCTGCAAACAGTATCCAGTAACTGAAAAATAAATTTTTTTGCATCTCAAGGTCTTAAGGTGGCACCGCACCTATGTAGCTATGTGAATGGGGCTTGAAGGCTGGCCCTTGTAAATACACCCATAAATCCTTCACAGTTTGACAACTTTCCAGCTACGATCCACTAGAACTCATAATCCATTCAGTCTGCGTGCCGGTTGCGCGTGCCGTCTATTGAGCGACGATTTCTCGACTGACATTGATAAATGAGGCAGCGGATGAGCCGCTCTGAGGGTCAGTGCCTCTTAGACAGCGGTCAGACAACGCCAGCACCGCTAATTAACCCTACCCCGTCAAAGAAGCTCCTGTGAGCTGCCAGCGAGTTGAAGATTAGAAGTAGGTGCACGACATTATCGAGAAGTTTGCAGGGTTCAGAACAGGAGCAAAGACGAGGATTTTTGTTGATCAGATGCTCACGGTCACGATACGCCATGCATCCAACCCCAGTGGTTGGTGAAGTTTGAGTCCTTATGCGAAGTGGGCCGGTAGATTGGTGCCATAAATAAGCATTATCATGTAATAATATTACATATATTAAATTTCAATTCCATACCACTAAGAATCTCTCAGCCTCTTGTTCTTCCACTGAGACTCATCTGTTACGGATTCTGAATTAGAGGAAATTTTCTAGACATACACCTGCGATTTTCATAAAGTTCCCTACGGAGTGAAATGCGTATCAAAGGGAGAAAGTAGAGTAAAATAAACACCGAACTCAGTGGTGAGTTCAATAGCTCCTTCTTCGAGGCTTCGTGAGAACAAAAGCGTTTCTAAAAGTAGATTTGCTCTGTTTGGAAGAGGAGGTTGGAGAAAATCCAGAAACTTCCAAACTTAGTAGTACACATCCCTGATAAACAGGATCCAGAAAAGGGTGACCTATTTCAGCCATACAAGAGACAAAACTTTGTATAAAAATCAGGGGCCGTAAGGTATGCTTCCCCGAAGGTTTAGGGGACGAAAATCCCTTTAAATTTTCTCTGTCTTCCCAACTGGGATTGTCCTGATAAAGGGCCTACATTTAATGTATGTGTGTAGGTTAAAGCAACAGTCCCAGCAGGGTCTGCTTCTTTCAATACTAATGGCACTAAAGGATGCACAGGCCCTATTGGAGAACATCTGAAGTGTAGTTATAAAGAAAACTCACCTGGGAAAAGCCAAAAAAGGGCGTTAAACTCCTCAAAGATGGGTGTGGTTGGAAATTCTTCGGGACCGCCCACTTGCCAGCCGTGATTGGCTACGGAGGCATTCGTGCTCGTTTTGGGACCACAGGGAGTATTTGAACTCTGTCCTTTAAAGTAATCAATGTGATCCTGCCGGTTGCACTGGAATTGTTTCTTTTTTTGTTGTAATGTTGTTATGTTATGTATAGTGTT
>MU895544.1:0-11036 GCA_036418205.1 Ostertagia ostertagi
AAAATTTTAAAAAGAGTGTTGCAGAACTTTCTTTTAAACCTAATACAAACATCTCCCTGTTGAAAACAGGTGATACGATTTGGTGAAGAATGAAGCCATTCGATCTCTAAGCTAATCCACGTTTGTCCACATTCTCTACCCTTCTTCTTGTCAGGAGCGACGCCCGAAGGTTGTGCTCACACGCCTTCTCTTCCCCTTATTCCTCAGAAGCCATGCAGAAGTCAGCGACCTCATGCTAAATTTGAGGCGATTTCTAAATTTGATAGGTACGAAAGAAGTCATATTGGTAAGAATCTATTTCACTATGATAAGAGTCGGACCGCTATCATCCCCCTCTCAAGCTGACAGTGATACAAAGTGAATATTCGACTACGAGCATGCAAGTTCGTTTTTTTTCTTGTCTGAATAATTTTTGATCTCGATTCTCGGAAGCTGGCTCGGTTCTGCGTGCTAGAGTGACCCTTTCGGCCGTGACGGTGGCAATTGCCACCACAAATCCAGAGGTCCGCAGTTACCGGCGCGACCACACATTCCTACAACTCACTGCTAGAGGTCACTTCACACAAGCTACTTCCTTTCCAATTTTGCTTTGCACCATCATTTTACTGGTGTTGGAGAGAAACAATAGCGACATCTCATGATAGCCTTCAATGGTTTTTATAAATGTGCAACGTAGGGTAAAGCGCATATCAATCATGTGCATGGGCTGATCGGCAACTCTTTCTGACCAATTGCAGTACGCTGAAATGACTCCTCTCACATTTCAGAAGTAGTCAATATTAGGGTGTTGCAATATCAGTGTCGTTTTTGGATGCACATAAAAGTTATTGGAACACTACCTCGGAGCAATTGATAGATACAAGCTCATTGTGGCAAACTTCGCCTTTCCTCACGCATAAATTCGAGTTTCTTCAAAAACTATAGCATCTGTGCGTAGGCAAAGTTGGATTCCCTGGGTCCAAAATTTTTTGTAGCTCAGAATCGTTTCTCTTTCCCAACGTGCCACGCTGACGCCAGTGTCAACCGTCTGATGGACAAGTTCAGAGTGGGGGTCGTATTTGATTGACGGGATAGGGGGTTTATTCGCAGTTGCAGTGCAATGTAGCACAGAGCATGAAATCTAGGCTCAGGCTGACAGCTATAAACGATTAGATGAGCGACGTTGCTGTGTCGCGAAGGAGGTGAGTGGTACATTTTTGAGGGCTTCTTAACTGGTACCGCAAACAGGCATGGGGACCTCTAGCCGAGTTTGCTCGCAGTCTATCATTTTAACTGATTTACGTTCACAAATAGCTTTCGCAGGGGACTAATGCCTCTTAACAGGTCGGACTTGGTAGAAAAGCGATCACTGGGCTAGTAGACTGGACTACGAAAGGTTTACGAGAGAAGTTTGGGGAGGAAAATATTTGCCTGTTTATCGACTTACTGGAAAATTGACTTTGTATTGTTAAGCAAAAGTCCCCCTGTCGCGTGATTGGAGAAGTTATTACGTTTTCAGAAAGTGTCATGGTGTCATTACTCCCATAAAATTGAGTCTGAAGAGAGCTGGGAGCGTTTGATTGTTGAAAACTCGTGCGTTTACAATAGTACCTCCAAAAATTCCCCAAAAAAAGAAAAACTGTCGCGAGGGAGTGTGGTGAAGAAAATGATTCAGAAGCAGTTAGTAATTTTAGAGTATCTCTTCGCCGATTATAACGACGTGTTAAGAGGATACTGCCGCGATTGCTAGTTTTCTCGAACTAGCGTCTCGAAGATTTACAACTACTAAGTGTTGGTCGGAAATATGATACGCAAGATTGCACTCATCAAAAATCAGTAGTCCGCGCTGCTCCACCCGCAAGCTGAGGGGAAGGTTGACACTTCTGCTGTAGGCTCTCATGCTCTGGATGTGTCATGCGTTCGTCTGTAATTCGAAATCATTAAGAATATTCATTCTGGTACGTGCTCGTATATTAAAATGGGAGTGGTTTTCGTATTGTGGAAAGCAAGTCTTAAAAGGATAAAGGATAAAGCATTTGCCGTTGATCAATCCCTTTTTGGGATGCGGCACGCATTCTACTTCCATTTGTACATTCGCAGTGGCTTTGAATGCGATGTGGCCTATACAATGACTTGCGGGGGCCAGCCGATGTACAAGTCAGTGTTTTTATCCTCCCAGACAGTCTCGTGGTACCAATTAACCGTCCCCGGAGGGATGGAAGGCTTGGTTGGTTGGGGCGCTCAGGAACCAGGTTTGATCCTGGAACGATCTGGCAGTGTCGTGAGCGCTACTGGGTCCACCCCTTCGCCCCAAGTCTCTATAGGCAATCTATTCCATGACTTATGAAGGGTTTAATTTGGATTGGTGCTAATGTCCAGTAACTACAGAGCTCATGTTCTATACCTGTGTTCAAGAATCAAGTTGAATGCCTGTCGATTGGGGGGGGGGGGGTCACGAAATTTTTTACGTCGCTCCAACGTGACGGTTGACATCAAGGTACTCTCCTGGCGAAGAACTGGCTCCCAGCACAGGCCCCTCCTGGCAGACATAGCCATAGACCTCCCCAAGAAGACAAGGGTAAGAACCGAGAGGAGAATCCGGTGGTGGAAGTTGCACCAAGCAGAGAAGATGACCTCAAACGAAGGATAATGGAAGTTGGTCTCCCAGATCCTGAGGGACCAGTGCAGCAGACTTGGGGCAATGCAGCTGAGATCATCCTACGATGCGCCAAGGAGGTACTGGGCGAGACGCGAGGTGGATTCAGAGGAGACAAGGCAGCGTGGTTCTGGAACGAGGAGGTCCAGCGAGTCGTGAAGCAGAAGAAGGAAGCATACAAGCGCTGGCAGAAGACCCGAAGCCCGACCTCGCTGCCTACAAAGAGTTGCAAGAGGCTTGCAGGATGAAAGCTGCCGTCGCCAAGGCGAAGGAGGAGGTGGGAAGAGTACTTCAGAGGGCTTCTGAACGAGGAGTTCCCCCACAAGAACAACTCACGGGCAGAGGCCACAGCTGGTCCCATCGCACTCTGGACAGAGGATGAGGTTCGGTGTGCACTTGGGAAGATGAAGGTTGGAAAGGCGGTTGGTCCGGATGGAGTACCCATAGAGGCTTGGAAGGCGCTGGAGAGCACGGGGTGAAGGTGGCTCACCCGCTTCCTGAACACGGTAACTGCCGAAGGAAGGATGCCGGATGCCTGGAGAACAAGTACTATCGTCCCCATCTTCAAGCAGAAGGGTGACGCGATGGACTGCTCCAACTACCGCGGCATCAAGTTGACTGCGCATACCATGAAGTTGTACGAGCGACTGGTCGACTCGAAACTGCGGGAGCTGGTCCCGATCTCCCAGGAACAGTTCGGGTTCATGCCCGAAGTCATCGCAAGGCAAGTGATGGAGAAATATCGAGAAAAGCGCCGACCCTGCTACCTAGCCTTCCTCGACCTGGAGAAGGCGTTCGACCGGCTACTATGGAGAGCGCTCAGGGAACGGAACGTGCCAGAACACCTGATCTCTCTGGTGAAGGACATGTACGATGGGGCCAAGGCAGCCATACGCACCCCACACGGCCTAACGAAGGAGGTGGACATCACGGTTGGGGTGCACCAAGGGTCAGCTCTGAGCCCGTTCCTCTTCCTCCTAACACTAGATGTCCTGGTGAAGGGCTCATGGAAGGACCACTGAAGACCATCCTCTACGCTGACGACATCGCCTTGATAGCGGATAGCAGAGAGGAACTTCAAGCCAAGGTGCAGAAATGGCAGAAAGTCCTGGCAGAAGGTGGGCTCCGGCTGAATGTCAAGAAGACCAAGTTCCTGAGCTCCGAAGAGGGTGCAGAGCCGATCGTAGACGGCCATGGTGAGACCATCGAAAGAGTGGAGGACTTCCGCTACCTTGGGAGCCGACGGTAGTGTGGATCAGGCGGTGAAGGCTCGGGTCAACGCTGCATGGATGAAATGGAGGGAGTCCACTGGAATCCTCTGCGATCGAAGGTGCTCCAGAGCGCTCAAAGGGAAGGTGTACCGGACAGTGGTAAGGCCTGCGATGCTCTACGGCAGCGAGTGCTGGCCCCTGAACAAGAATCACGAAAGGCAGCTTCACTCCGCCGAATGAGGATGCTGAGATGGGCCTGCGGCTGGACGCGGCTGGACAAAGTTAGAAACGAGGATGTCAGAGCGGTCATGCAGAGTGCTCCTGCAACGTCTGCGATGGTATGGGCATGTGCTAAGGAGGCCACAGGATCATCCGATAAGAACAGCGATGGACTTCGAAGTGCAAGGCAAGCGACCGCGAGGAGCCCCAAGAAAAGGTGGAAAGACGTAATCAAGAAGGACCTAGGTGGCCACGATGGAAGATGCCCTGGACAGAGCAAAGTGGCGACGACTGACAAAAACAGCGGACCCTGCGACTGCGCGGGACTAACGCTAGGGAGAAGAAGAAGAAGAAGAACTTGAAGGAGGATTCCATGATAGGGCTGGCCGAAGAAGGGGAACTTACCTAATGAAAAGATACGCGGGCTTCTCATGGGTGCAAACCACCACCCAATTTGCAGCGAAGGATAAGCCCTCGGCGATTTAGCGTGGCTGTCCCGGCGCCATTGTGGCCGCTGCTCGCCCACCCACTCGCCCTCTATCTCTAGCAACTTAGCAGAGGGAGGGTTAGCGTCAGCACACAGCAGCGTGCCAGCGACATTCCTTACGGGCAAAAACTTTTGGTTTTCCCTCCATCCTTGCATCACTGGCTACCTCTACTTTTACTTCTAGGGTTCCATCTCTTCATCGTAGCTCTGCAAGCAAATGCAAGTCATGGCGTCAAAACCACCCTTGCACAGTAGAGGTGCGATGATTTTGGGCGCTTTACTGCAAGCAGAAGTAGTCAATACCCTACAGTTGCAATACGTCTGATAGGCAAAACCTTTAATTAGGTCATCCCATTCAGACATGTGGAAGGTTTTATTCAAATGAAATAGAAAATATAAGAAGCTAATATTTCAGAGCGTTTAGTGTCGAGCTTGTAGCTGTCGACGACTCGGTCCCACCACCCAGGAAACACTGGACACGATGGAACTTCTTCTTTTCAACAATTATAGTCAATATGCTCTTGATATCACTATCGATGACGAAGCACTTGTCGACGAGCCGTGCCTTCTACTGGCCAAAATGGCTGAGGTCACACGGCTGCAGTTGGGAAAATGCGGCTGATAAGTAAAAGTCCCAATATGTATCCTTTTGGTCGGAATATCCCTGAGCCATTGAGTTACATCAGGCAGAGTTTTGCTTGTGGAAAACAGTAAAATACTGTGAACAACCTCAGGTGCGCTATTGAGACGTCGCGGTACCATCTAGAAGACATTAACACCTTGACAGCAACGCGGCAACTCTGTATACCGCCATTTCCGCATCACGTCGGACATTGTTGCTACTGTGTATGCCACACCCGCACATTTATTTCTGTCGCAAATGCCAGACTTTATCCCAAGTTTTTCTGTGCTCATCAACCTCACGAAAATATCAGTTAGTTTTCCATTTTCTTTCATTAATGCAAACAAGTAGGTCGAGAAGGAGTAGTAGAAGCGAACAGAGTCCTAGTCGCATGGGAAGGTATATGTTTTCACTGAAACAACCACATTCAGACTAATTTATTAACCTCACAAACATATCAGATCAGTGAAAAATTGAAGTGAAAGTGACAAAATTTGCCATCTAGTGGTCGTAACACGTTATTATGGTTGAACTGCCTTTACTGTTTCTTTCGACAAGTTCAACCAATGAACATTATCGGAAACATACTGTCGTATACAAATTTTCCGTGTTGACAGCTCAAAATCCACAGTTATAAGGTAATGCGAAAGCACCTGCAAAACCGCGCCGATCATGCGCGTCGTCGTGTCATCAAGGTGTTAACTTGTAGAGCACTCAAATTGTTCAGGCATAGTGAAGAGCTAGTTTACTTTCACCATGTGCCCACAGAACTGCAAAAGTTAAGAAAAATGAGTATTTTCTTTTTTAAATACTCTTGCCCAGGATGCTCTTTTACTTTCAAAACAGTTTACAAAAAAGCATGTTGGAAAATTTCCTTATGAAAATATTTCTAGCTCATACTGTTTCCTGAAATAAACGGATCATGTTTCAGAGCAAGCTGAATTCGAGTTGGTAGTTGTATAGTTATAGTTGCAAACTTCCATTTGAACTGGAAACAGCAGTTTTCAGGGAGCATATACTTTTGGAACGCACTGTATGGCAGAAGAAAAAGAACTGGAAGCACACGAATACTCTGCTTCTTAAAAAACCGTCTCCTAGACATACGCAGCGAAACCTTGCACGGCAAAGCTTATCCAAGCGCGACACATACGGAAACTGCATTTTCTTTCCGCTTTCCTTTTTTGCACTTTGACAGGTATGTACGTACAAATAAGCAGACAATCCAGAAGTAAAATGCTGTTTTTTTTTTCTTGAAAACATACGCAGCTAATCTCACCCTTTCACAAGTGAAACAGCTCAGTAACCAAAGCATACCTCCCGCTCCCCCTTTTCTGTTTTTCCGGAATTTCAAGTGAAAGCTCCCGATATCAGCTCCATGGAGCTGTTGCACATTTACACGTACTCGAGAAAAAGGTCGATCTTCAAAACATGAGTCGCTGGAAAGAGCCAGGCGCAGATTTCCTTCGGATCCCTGCATGCTGGTGACATTGACGAGCTACAATTGCGTTGAGGGCGGCCCTATAGGAGTGTTCGCGAGGTTTTTCCGTTGCTATAATTCGTCATAAATAATACGTAGTTTGACCGTGCTACATTTCGGTTTGTGCCATAATTACATCGACACCGTGTCTTGCGAGCCCCGTGCACGGTGGGTATAGACATGGTGACATGAGGAACTGGAGATCTTTCCACATTCGTTTTCACTTCACTTCGACATATCAAAGCAGGATTTCTGCCATTGCAAAGCCTGAACATAACCCAACAACAATAGTCCTGTCCCCGCCGTCGTCAAATAACTTGGCAATTTTCTTGAAATGGCCATGTGAAAACTGTCATGAAACTGTCATGTAATGACATCCAGAATTTTATGCAGTGCTCTTCCACAAGCAGCTCCCAGCAATCCAGTCAAATTATGTTGTTTTGCGCGTCCTCCCTCTTTAAGCTACCGCATTTGATGGTATGATCTGGAAAGTTAGCTAGCTTTTGTCCAACTCATGTGAGAAATATAGAAACGGCGTCAGATTTGTACCACCTTCGTTAATATTGGCGCATCAGTGTGTATCCGATCTTCTGAATAGATCGAAGACAGCCTTTCTGGTGATCTATTAGGTGTTTCAGAAAGTTCTGTCGTTTTCTGACACTCCACTTTTGGATGCTTTATTTCCCTTGAAATCTAGGAAAGCTGCAATTGATGTTGATATCATTTTGAAGAGCTTTTCCAGCTCTATCCAATGCTTAGCTCAACTTTGTCCTAAAACATTTTCTTATAGCTTTTTCAAAGCTTTGAATGCGGTATACTCGATGAGCAAGTTGGCATGACTTTCTTTTTCTAGCTTTAAATAGACCTGAAAGTAGCGGGAACAGTTCAAGATATTAACGATGCACTTGGCCTAGATTCGCAATAAATGTGCTCAGAAGCAGTAGTTCAAAAGTTATTGTAACGAAAGCGAGAGCCTTGGGTATGATAAGTGGTGGTCGGATATCGGACGTTGCCACCGATTAGCCAAAAGTTCTGATTGAGCACTCGTGCGTAAGACCATAGAGGAGGTTCTGCCCAACCTGGGCGTATATGGTTTGTACAGCCAAGCTATACGGAAGAAGCTGGAAAGTCCAAAAAATTTGATAGGGGCGTGCCGCGACAAATCACCAATTTGAAGGGTCGTCCATCAAATTGTCGCTTGTTTTATGTGATGAAAGCGACTCGTTTCTCTACAGATTTGCGACGTACAATAAGAGCGGATTCTTCTCTATAGTCTACGAAGGTTTGCTGAATAGATCGACGGCGATGAAGCTCTACAAACTTTGCAGAATTTAAACTGTGCTGGAGGAGGGTTGTGGCAGCTTTCATGGGGTCAGCGGCTGGCCATGTTCTTCAGTATCAGATGGAACTGTTACAGTGGAATCAATCTTTATACTAATTCAAAAATCATCAAAAACTCTAGGACATGGGTCCAGCATTCCTCATTATAAAGGAACGCACACATCCCTGAAAGGTGTCTTGAACGCACATCGCACGGCCAACCCTTCACAAGTTGTACCAGCTGAACTTCAGAGTGGTTCTGCGAACATCTTACTTAGTAGACCTTTGATCTATCTACTGTCAAATTTCTGACGATCTCGATAGCTTCCTTGAAGAGAAATACATCAATACCCAACACGATGCTAAAATGACCTTCCCTCAGTTCATCGCCTCCAGAGGTCCAGCGTTCCAAACCAACGTACCCTGTTGAACGGCTTCTTATGAAAAAAGGGTTCGCGCTTTCGAATGGTTTTTTAATCAACTGGAAAGTCTAAGCCGAGATACGTGCATTTCTGAAACACCTAATATCAAGGGATTCGTCACGTTTTTAGTCACAGAAATCCCACCGAATCCAGTGCAAGAAGTGGCGTGTACTCCGGCTGCATCAATATCATGTGTTACATACGAGTGCTAGAGGTCTGTTGGCTGAAAATCTGCTTCTTTACTGGAAGTATTTTCTCATCGTTCTTCAGCTGAGCCCCGTTCTCCTACAAAAGCATCGTGGTTTGCATAACTTCAAACCATTATTGTGAAGGATCATATTTTGACTTTGTTTTGTTTGTTAACTGCTGTTTTTGGCCGCAGTTCGCCTTGCGAATGTTTCACAAGAATGCTGGGTTGTGAACAAAACTTTCGCCCCAGGCGGGACTAGAACCCGCACCTCTCGCTTTCCGGGCAAGTGCGCTACCAGTTACGCTACCGGGGCACCATTTCATTCCAACTCAGCTTTTCATGGTATACAAACCATAGCTTTCAGCATTCGCAACGCGAAACTGCGGCGTTAAAACAGCAGTTAACAAACAAAACAAGTCAAAATTCATTGCTAAAGCTTTCAGCCTCGCGGTCATTGCCGATATCGGCTAACCGGCTCAACACGTTAGACGTGTGAGTGCTGAAAGCTATGGTACGTATACCATGAAAAGCTGAGTTGGAATGAAATGGTGCCCCGGTAGCGTAACTGGTAGCGCACTTGCCCGGAAAGCGAGAGGTGCGGGTTCTAGTCCCGCCTGGGGCGAAAGTTTTGTTCACAACCCAGCATTCTTGTGAAACATTGTTTTAAGGTATTAAAACTTCTAAAAAATCAAAGAACGTGGAAGTATGTGTCCTTGTAACGATGTGCCGACCATTCGGCACCATCCGATTGCTTTGGTTCCAGCTAAGCTGAGGCTGGCTAAAACAAGTGGTCTGAACGAATCGCAATGTATCACATCGAGGCATAGATTAGTCGGAACTAACCAAAAAATTTGTTTCCATTTACAACTTGATCCGATGCGGAAATACCTCCTCGTGGCCGCTCTCCAAAACTCAGGAGAAGAAGCTGTTGTGCAGAGATCAAGTCAAGATCTCAGGTCTATCTGACTTCTGCACTCCCAAAAAAGAGCTGGCATGCCTACAACTCACATTCCAGCGAAGAATCCAGCCAAGCCATTGATTCACTCACAAAGTGTAATCTTCACATCAAAAGTTACTAAATATATGTTTGAATCAATTTTATAACAAATAAAAATGAATGCTACCCCAGGTTCGATCCACCCACGATAACTCCTCATCCCGGATTAACCGGCTACTGTTGTGAATTCCTTCGAAACTGAGGATTCAAAAACATTTGACGCCCGCTTCTTTTAAGGAACCGTGTATTTTCAAATGCGACTTGCTCTCCATACTGACGTACACATCGTATTCTAATCACTTTTTCTACTTAAATGTAATTTGAACAATTTGTTGTTCTATTGCCGCGCTCCGATAAAAAAACAAGCACAAAACTTTCCAAACTTGACCGCCTCATCTCGTGTCTTGTCGTTTCAGTCATTTTTTTTTCCCTTTCATTGACTGAATTTTCTTGCGTCCATGAAAGAACCTACACTCGCGGAAAAGTTTACCCGAGAAGCTGTTACTACTACCTGGAAACACTGTTTCTGCTCTAAAACATAATAATTTGTTTGTAAACTTTTCAACACCCACGCCATCTTCGGATATAAGGCTTATAATGTGGAATATCTGGTTGGTAAAATCAGCGTTCACGAAGAGCCAAGGAAAGCGTCGCAAGCTTATACTGTGAAGTATGAAAATGTCGCCGGTATTATAAAAAAAAAGTGTAGTTGGCTCGGAAGATACACAGCGAATGTTGTAGTTAGTGTTCGGTAGCATTGGAAGAACGGAACACTGTGAGGAACGCTTGTTGAAAACAAACGTTCAACGAATATTTCGAAAAGTCGAATCGCATGGCTTGACTCAGGTTCCATATTGAAAAGAAAGCCTCTCCGGTGATGCCCAAACGTTTATCCTCCATCATGAGCCTGGCACCAACTAAGCGACTTAGGGTGAAAAGCATGGTTGATAAGAGCTGGACTGATTCAGAATTGACTCTCATACCATGGGCGTGACATCCTTTCACTCGCCACCTAGGATAACGGACGTGAGTCTAAATTGACCTCTCACTCTCCTACCTGCCACATTGCGCCTTTTGACAATTGCCTTTGAGGTTTGAGGTGACATCGTTCAAATGGTTGTGCAGACAGCCGAACTTAGACCGACATTCTGAGCATGAAGTAAAACAATAATCCCCAGAATTACAATCTCACAATCCGAAACAGAAGAGTCTCAGAAATAGTGGAAAGTGGTGATACCTTCATGTAATCAGTGCTAACCACTGCCGCGATGAGAAAACCGAGCACAGAGTAAGTGAACAAAAATATGTTATAGCATGAATAATATAATATATAGGAAGGAAGTCATTTTGCCCATGGCACACATCACCATTCTTTTCGTCGGACAGGGTATCATCGTTATGTACCCTCTCAACCTTGGAGCTTTTCTTGGTCGGTATGCTCTCAAGCATGTGATGG
>MU895547.1:0-11688 GCA_036418205.1 Ostertagia ostertagi
ATTGAAGTACAGCAAAATGCTGAAGCGCCTATTTCATTACACTCATTACATGTGAAGTGAAGCCAGCGGAAGCTTATTTCTGAGTTTGTACCATAGCAGAATGGTAGAGCATAGACCTCTTATCGGTTTCAGGTTCTCGGCAACGGCATCTTCGTCGCTTTACGAGCCGCTGTGTGCTAATGGCGGCTACAACGACGGGGGTAAGGTGCGTCGACGAAAACCGCGTAAGGAGCGTTTTCGAAAGGCATATGTGCCGAGCACGATAAGCTCAATAACAGAAAGCAGGTAAGCAATTTGCAGTTATTTTCATTTGTTCCGCTGATATATTGTTAAAAGTTTATATGATTTAGTATGACTAGCTTGTCTCTTCCAAGGATACTAGAAGTGAACTTGTCGATGAGATCTACACCGTACCTCGGTATTTCCGTTGGAAGTTTTCAGGGTAGCATACTCGTCAGCGAAATATTGCCTGGTGAGAGCATTGTACCACGCTGAATTGTGGACTATATTTTATTCTCTCATGGGGATTTCAAGCAAATTCTGAGCTAATAACTCAGTTTTGCAGAAGGCACCTTGATAATTAAGTTTATAGACGGCGCTGTTGCAAAGGATGGCCGTATAGAAGTCGGTGATCAAATCGTCCAAGTAAACAATCGATCATTTGAGAATCTCACGGAGGCACAGGCCGTGCGTGTTCTCCGGGAAGTTGCCGCAGCAAAAAAGTTTGTTTTAGTCCATCTAAACTCTTGCATTTCTAATCTTGGAGGATTTAAAAGCCCTGAAAAATTTATTATAGGCCGTTGGTGTTGTTTGTTGCGAAATATTCTCGAGGCAATGATTATGATCCGCTTTCAACGCTTGCATCAGAAACGCTTCCACTCGACGTTTCACTTTGGGTTCAAACCGCCGCGTACGTCCATTTTGAAGGAATTTCTTTTCTTTTGTAAAGAGCTCTACTTTTCTGTGCTCAGGATTATAGTGATTTTACTTCATTGTTTCAGGCAGTGCTCTGAGCGACAGCGCATTTATCGTGAAAGGGGATTGTCTGATGAGCTGACGGAGACGTTTGACGAAAATACGCTAGGTACCATGAGGGAAACCGACGATGAGGAGGTGTGCTCATTATGTCCTGCACAAAGCGTTTGGAATAACTGTACTAGCTGTGAAAATGAGATATAAGGTATTGCTATTTGTTTTGAATGTTTGATCTAGGAGCGAGCGCTGTACGAGCAAAGACGGCATGGTGTGCCTCAAGTGAATATTGAGGAGCTTGAGAGAAGGCGAGAAAATGAGCAAAATGGTAATAATTCTATTGTAATTATTTCATCTCGTTTAAATAACCCTGAATTACATTGGTTATAATTTTTTTTGACTCATTGCCTGCATTTTTGTTTGTGCCGGCTATGGTTGTGATTCGAAGTCGTTAGTTTGTTGTCATTGCTAGCGAAGTTTAATGCTCTATTGATGATAGTTAAATCGTAAATTGCAGAGCATAAAGCTACTCAACGTCTGTCAATAACAATGGATCCCGTAATAATCTTGAGAGCGCTTGCGAGGCCAGATTCTGGTTTGCAGGTGAAAAACAGAAAGTGGTTGAAAATCCTTGTACCCATGCTCTTGTTGTTGTGAGCATTTCGAAAATGATTTTCATATTTGTTCCTCAATTCCCACTTATTCTCCAGGCCGTGATCTCGTTGATTGGTTGCTGGAGCATGTAGAAGATTTAAGCGATAGGAAAGCGGCACGCCATTACGCAGCTGAATTGCTCAAGGCTGGGCTTATCCGTCATGTAGTCAGCAAGCTTACTTTTACAGAAAAGTGCTACTATGTCTTTGGTGGTATGTTTTGTCGTTTGCAGTCATAAATATGCAGTGTAGTGGTTTGGAAAATTGCAGTATCAAAACTTGTTAATTCCTCTAATTGTTCAGATGCAGTAGTTGGTGTCAGGGGCGGTGCTGATAGCACTCAGAATAGTGGAGGAACAGCGAAGGTTGAGGCGACGACAGAGGTGACCTACGTGGGTTCACCGGCGCCCACTGGCGGTAATTTTTTTGAAATTTCGGAGCAGTTATTTGTGCATCATTCTGTTGCTTGGAGCAGTATACTACAGTTTTCGATTATACTTGTTTGCATGCTAGTTCGACATCGTAGCTCGCATCGATAGTAATGAAACATTTGAGTTAAGCTACGTCCGCCCCGGTGCTTGAGCTCACTATAGACATTTGACCTCCTCTTCTGATAGCTTCCATCCATTTCTATCGATCCCTAAAACGTAACCCACTAGAGGCGCTCAATTCAGCTTCGCTAGCACACCTTGAACACTGCGTATCCCTACCATTTTTATAGTCCCTAAATTGACGAAGCATGGATTTATGAAGTTAGCTTTACCCATCTTTAGTCATTCGTCATATCCCACCATCCTGATCCCCATCTTCACTTATTTTCTCTTGATCGCTGGGCTAATCTGGATCGATGAGAAGTTCTGCTCTTAGCGCTGTCCATTTCGATGCACGCTTCTCACAATGGAGGGCTCCCCTCAGTTCATGAGTGTTTTGTACATCCTGGTCTATGCCTCGTGCGTCCCAAACCTGGATACTCCTCCAGGTGATTCTTCAGGTGTGCCAGTTCGGAATGCATCACTATGGTGCGTGTTCCTTGCTGTGCTCAACAATCACCATTGGCGCATACTTAAGTGTGATAGCGCGTGACCTTATGTTGCCCGTCCATCTATGTATGTAGTAGGAGTAGAATGTTTTACAGTTCTGAAGGGGGTCCACTGTCCTGGTAAAGGTTGTTGTTGTCTGTTTATGCCATCACTGACCACGATAAACACGGCACGTTCCCCAAAATGCAGAGCACTTTTACTCTTTTCTTTTCTAATTTTAGGCCACCACGGTAACGTTTTACGACCATTCGGCCAGCAACAGCCCGCAGGACCGCATCAGGTAGCCGATCAAACTTGGCCGTTCAGCCCGATAACGGTGTTCGATTCGTCACGAAGGTTTAGAAATGGCTGTGAAAGTCCAATGGTACGTTGCTTATGAAGACTATGAGGTTCAAGTTGCTTAGAATGCTTTTCTGCTTTTGAAGTCGGAACATTTCCATCTTCCCAAATGAGCTGGAAGGCGCATGAACCTTTGAATTTTTTTACTGGTTTCTTTAAATTTAACTAGCTTTTTTAGACAAATGACTACGCGTCAATGGTTGGCGGAGAGAGCAGTGCCTCGTACGCTATGGGTGTTGGCAGAGGTATTCCACGGGCCTTGAACACACCGGTTGATGGCACGTCGGACATGCAATCGAACCTCGCCCCTCCACATCCTAGCCCATGCGAAACGGTGTTCGAAGACGATGACAAAAGGAGAATATTGCGACGATAACTGTCACGATTGTTAAGCTTAATCATTTGCAATGCTTCTAAGAAGCGAATGACGACGTGTATACGTAGTTAGAGTTCTTCATCGAGGGATCGTGAATAGATCCGAGCCGTATTTGGGTTATAACATTGTGAAAACGAACGCCTTGATTCTATTTTTGCAATTTTGCTACGTTTTTTCAGTAATTTATCTCTCATTTGCCATTTCCTGCAAATATTGTCAGTAATTAACGATAAATAGCTAAGCATTTCCCATCCCTAGGGTGTTTGACATATATTTTGTTATAGTTGTTTGTAGCCATGAATATTGGTGCTGTTTTGATTTTGTTACAATAGCAGCTTTTCAGCAATTATCCTGCAATTATTGGGGTCCGCTCAGGAGAGGGGCACCACAGATCAAGAATTTTTGCGTAGCTAATATTCGTATATGACTCTGAGGATTGTCCGGACTTGGGAAGGGAAAAGAAGTCGAAGGAGCCTGCCTCTTTATGACATCTTGAAGACCGAAAGTGAGGTATACCGCTTAGGAGAACGTGTGCCGTTCTAGAAAAAAAAATTGGTTTTTTGCCAAGCGATCTACCAGAGCTATTCTCAAGGTTGCTATCGTAAGGCGATTGAAGGAATACAGCTGCCAGTGTGTCGTCTTTCATTTTGTAGTGGTTTTACGAAAATTAGGAGTGGAAATAACCTAAGATACGGCAGAAATCAAGTGAAGGAATATGACGGTATTCTCTCAACGTTTCCTTCAAAGCTGGACAGATGGGGCCGTATGCTGAATGTTGGGTAGGGGCTGGGGTCCCCGACCCGCGATGCTGAATGTTGGGGCTCCCAGCAGAGTTTCGTCGCGGGACCGGGCGGCCACTGACCGGTCCTTTGATTTTACGATTACGTTTTCACCTTTTTACTGTTTTACACTGTAGATTTGTCCACGTATATGCAGCTATATTGTTGCTAACTTAGTTGGGGGGGGGGGGCACGCGGGCGGCGCGGCAGTCTGCTCGCCTGGCATGTCGGAATTGTAGGCAAGGGGGGGGGGGGGGGGCACTTGACATGCGTGAAAAGCTGGAATGTTCGAGTTTACACTGTCTCGCTCGAGAGAGCCCAGGTGAGCAGACTGCCGCGCCGCCGCGTGCCCCCCCCAACTAAGTTAGCACCCTAAATTGTTGTAATTGCTTTAGTTTATCCTGATTCTTTAACATAATTGGATGGTCCAGCCCAGGCACTGTCGTATAACTTCGTACCAGGACCAATCCTTGCATAGTTTTATGACTAATTATCGGCAACACATCGGTTTGGGAAGGGGAAGTTGCCGTAAAGCTCTTGGGCCATTTCAGCAAGCTTTCACTGGCCTAGGTTGCACATCTACTTAACTGTTCGCATGGTGAATGCGGACTGGAATGTATCTGAATGCATTTGCAATGGAGACCTTAGTGTTTTTCTCCAGTCCGTCCAGCCAAATTTACCACCTATCGAAAATCAAATTCGGAAAAGTAACCTTGCTACGGCCTCTAATTTCTCAGTGACCATTGGTCTTGATTTTATGGTGCAGACAAGGCACATTAACTCGTCATTACACTAAACCTCCAAAAGCGCTAAACAGCTGACGGAGACCTCCCACAGCAGCTGCCAAACTTCGGGCTTGGTTTGAAAGTCCGTTGCCGACAATCGCGGTGGTCCTGGCACGAAAACTTGCTCACATTCTTTTGGCTATGTTCCAGAATCTCTTGCGGCGAATATCTGCTGCAAGTTCATTTGTCTTAAGACAGTAAAGTCGTTGCAGGGGTAGCTTAAAATTATCCCAAGACATTGTGAGAGCTTTCCTTTTATCGTACGAGCAATGGCGGTATTCATCGTTTTTAAAGAATTGAATACGAGCATTCTTGATATATACTTCATCCGTCATGTATGAATTAATGCTGACTTGTCTGACGATGTTTTACTGCTATTGTAGCGAGAAACTTTGGGTGTGTTAATCAAATGGCATCCGGTGCCGAAGCTCTCCTCGCCCTTACGGGTAGACGCACCACAGGTCAAAGTATTCGGACTCAGAATGGTGAGGATTTCTTTTATTTGGGCTTTTCTACATCTCATACATGAGTGCGACCTACGGTAAACTACTAGAATTCTCATGCAACCCTTCAACATTGCAAGTTTAGGTTGTCTCAGAAGTTCGTGCGTATTTTGAACTTATGTTTGAGCCCGCTCTTTTCCCAAGCACATGTGCAACCTATCATCGTTATATGTACCACCACTATCAGTGACTTGTTACCAACATCCAACCAAGGAATGGCTATTCAACTCTCAAAAGGCTGGCAGTTATGAGCTGGAAAAAGGCAGTGAGGTTGATTTTGAGGTGCTCGTGGGAATTGTATTTTTTGTCGGCACGAAGGCGGCTGAGCAGAAAGGGCAGATGTCTTTCGAAAGAGGATGATTACCGCTGCACGATGAATGTGGTAGGACTTTTCAGCTAAGCTTCGATATTGAGAATCGCTTCATTTTCGAAACGTGTAGTCTCAGGTGTCGTGGAGCGTACACACTTTTTTGAGTTTTGACGGCAGTTGTTGGACTTTCACCGTGAGTCTCTGCCGTTGATCTGCCTACACTGAGTGAATTCATAGCTATAATGATTGACATGCCTTTAGTGGTTTACTCGAGAACGCACCAAAAGAGGTGGAGCACGACCTTGTGGTGAATTTCTTCACTTTTCACCCTCTTCTGTTCGATCCAGTCCCTGAGGATTCTAGGTGTGGTTATCATGAAACCTGAGCTTCTCAACTGCAGTAGTGGCTTTGTTCAACCAGGGCGTACGGGTGGAGTAGGAACCAAATTATGGACGGAGTGCGTGTCGCACTCCTGTCATCGGTGGTCAATTCATGGGGGAATCTTTGGCGAGGCTTCAAGCATATTTCGAAGGAGCGAGAACCTTCACGAATTGTGCATCTGGAACATCAGGATGTGGTGGCCACAAAGCAGGGAGCCCCGTGTGGAGTGGCTCCCAGGAAAGAGTACAGGCTCTCCAAATCCGACACTGATGACCTCTCTGAACGAGGGTTTGTCTACCAGCTGTAGTCTCCCAAGCAGAGAAGATCCAGCTATTCTGATACCTCACTGTTGGTGAGGGCAAGGAGATGCACCGCGATGCAGACGCCGCTTTTGGCTTCAATCGGTTTGTGGCTCAGTAGAGCTGCTTACGTCAGAGCGCGAAAAACATAGCTCTTCTCTCTTTCCACTTTGAGCTCGAAGAAGGCGACGATGGTGGGTAAGATTCGGGTATAATTTACTACACGGTGTGCCCTATCTACAGCCTACGTGAACATATTTAGAATTTGTTGAAGGAGCTTGTGGCATGAGATCCAATAAATACACGTAACAACCTTCGTAGTTCAAAATCTCATTTCTAATTTCAGATAAAAGCGTCACCCTGGGACTTTAATCTTGGTCCCATTACACACGGGAATGAACCTAGTTCCCACAATGAATGTCCATTTTCGATCTTGGCTGTCAAGTAATCTCTTTGACCGAGGATTTAGAGCAAAAACTAATCATTCCAGATTACATAGTATTCGAATAAAACATCCGCATCATGCTTTAAAAGGTCCTGTGTTGCGTTGAAGTTGTTAGTGCAGAACGCAGAATTTTACATGCATGTAAATTTCAAGTGAAGTCACAAAAAGAAGTTTTTCTTCGCTGGGTTTGGATGGTGCTCATGTTTAAATCCTTTTTTAAGTGACTGCTGCTGTGGCAATCGCAAATATTGTGAAGTCCTCCCTTGGTCCTGTTGGGCTCGACAAGATGCTTGTTGATGATGTTGGAGAGTTTTAGATACGATGTGTTGCTAAGTCATTTAAGGCTGGTGTCAGAGTCCGCGATCCGTCGCAGGTTTCGCTGATTTGCGATTTTGCGATTTTCGCGATTTTCGCGAAACCTGCGATGGATCACAGGAGTTGGAAGTGCCCGATGAATACTGCGAGGTGTTGTTTAATCCTGCTGCGAATTCTGCTTGGCAGTGAAGATTGGAAGACGAACTTCGTGATTCTACTTGTTTCATGTTCAATGTCTATCAGTTCATTGAAATGCTCATGATTCGGATCGCAAAAATTGCAAGTGCCCCATTTGAACAATTGAAACACTGAATATCAAACAAGTGGAATCATGAGGGCAGTCGTCATTCAGCCATCACTATCAAGCAGAAGTGGCGGCGGCATTGGAGAACACCTTGCAGTATTGATGGCGGCACTTGTGATTTCCGTGACCCGTTGTCGCGCAAATCGCGCGCAAATCGCGAAACTCGCGGGAATCAGCGAAACCTACGACGGATCGCGCCCTCTAACACCAACCTAACGAAAAGCATCGGCTCGAACCTAATTTTTTCGCTTCAGTTTCGTAAAGCTCATTCATGAATATACGGCTTATCGATGAACTGTAGAACCTGTCATAACACGATTATGCTTATTAAATGTGAACTTTCAAGGATGTCATTGTAACTAATGATGGTGCTACTATTCTGAAGCAACTTGAAGTAGAGCATCCGGCTGGGAAAGTCCTCGTCGAGTTAGCGCAGCTTCAGGATGATGAGGTATATTATCATTTCTCAATATTTTATTTTCTGAGCATATAGGTTTCATGAAGGTCTTTGACGTGGATCGTTTTGGTGTGGCTAAATGTTGTTCATATCAATATACGTTTAATTTGCTGAACAATCTAAAGGTTATTTGATTATTTCTTCCCTAAGAAGAATTTCTCACAGAAGTTTTAGTCACGTTTTACACTAGTGCCATCATTCAAAAGTTGGCAGGTCTCAGTTTTGTTCGAATCTAACACTGAAATCAATTCTGCTGCTTTTGCTCGTTAATGTTTATTTGGTTGTTTTTTAGTGGATAAGCTCAAATATTGCGTTTCACAAGGAAGTGTCGTGAAGTGTATCAGTGTATCGTATATGTACTTTTTAGGTTGGTGATGGTACCACCTCAGTAGTCATCGTTGCCGCTGAACTGCTAAAAGCTGCCGATGAGCTTGTCAAAAACAAGCTTCACCCCACTACCGTCATCAACGGTTATAGGCTCGCTTGTAAAGAGGCTGTCAAATACATGCAGGTTTGTGTGCAATAGTTAGTTTAGTGGGTTTCTCCTAAATTATGCTATTTTATGTTTTCTGTTTTCTATCCAATTTTCTCAGTTCTCTTTTTCGTGCCTTTTCTGTTCCTCTGGTGAACGCAACGCAAACCACTCGAAGTACTTGGTAATGTTTGTTTCCAGGAAAATTTGTCATTTTCCGTTGACGAGTTGGGCCGACAGTCGCTTATCGAAGCTGCAAAAACATCTATGAGCAGCAAACTCATTGGATCGTAAGTGCCGTTGACGTAATCTTTTTTCCTCTTGTTAATTTGCTTATGCTTTTTCTAGAGACTCTGACTTCTTCGCTGCTCTTTGCGTAGATGCAGCCGAAGCTGTGAAGGTGACGGACTCGACCGGCAAGGTAACGTAATCAGTTGTCATCAATTAGTCGCTGAATGTGTATTTTTAGATAACTTATCCAATTGCTGCCGTAAATGTATTGAAAGCGCATGGAAAGAGTGCTCGCGAATCAATGCTCATCAAGGGATACGCTCTGAATTGCACAGTGGCTAGCCAAGGTCAGAAGGGCTTAAATTTGAAAAATGTGTTTGCTTGTTTGAAATGTTTTGTTTCTTTGTCATACTGCAATGTTGTTTCAGCGATGCCACTCTCAGTTCCAAACGCAAAGATTGCTTGCCTTGACTTTTCTCTACAAAAGGCAAAAATGCACCTTGGAATATCTGTCATTGTTGAGTCCCCGGAGAAACTGGAGGCTATCCGGCGGGAGTGAGTTCTACCGCAATAGTGTATACAGCAGGTCGTTCTGATATGGGAAATGCGTTTTAGAGAGTTCGACATCACGAAACGCCGAATTGAGAAAATTTTGAAAGCAGGAGCAAATGTAATACTCACCACTGGAGGTTCGCTGAAAGTCCTAGCTCTTGTCTGTTATGCATGTAGGGCTTATTGTGTTTGTTTTCAGGTATTGATGATCTCTGTCTGAAGCAGTTTGTTGAGGCGGGTGCAATGGCGGTACGACGTTGTAAGAAGGTGGACTTGAAGCGAATTGCTAAAGCCACTGGAGGTGAGTTCTGGTATGGAAACTAGTGTCCTAGGGAAAATTATCAGATTACCCTGGCTCGCAAAGTCTAGGTGTCGAAAATTTCTATTTCGAGAACTGCGATGTGTTTTTGTTGTGGCATGAGTTCCTCCTTTCCGTAAATTCTTTCACTAGATCCATTATGACTTCTGTGGGGACTAAATACCACCATCTTTCATTCTTTTAGCAACTCTGGTGAGCTCACTAGCGAACTTGGAAGGCGATGAATCCTTTGATGCGTCTCTTCTTGGGCACGCCGAGGAGGTTGTTCAGGAACGAATAAGTGATGATGAGCTTATTTTCGTAAAAGGTCCCAAAGCTCGCACTGCTAGTTCAATCATTCTCAGGTCAGTTTTCACGGTTGCTTTCTTGCAACTGCATATTTCTGCAAATTACCTTCCCCTTATCATTATTTGATAAAAAAGAAATGGTCTTTATAAGCTTTTCAAATCTTCGAAAGATTTGGATTCCATATAGCTCTAGTTTTCCTCAGAATTTCTCTTTGCTCGCCTTCATTGCCAATTTTGTTCAGAGGAGCCAACGATGTCATGCTGGATGAAATGGAGCGGTCTGTTCACGATGCGCTTTGTGTTGTTCGTCGCGCTCTAGAAAGTCGTCGCTTGGTAGTCGGTGGTGGTGCGGTGGAAACTGCCTTGAACGTTTGGCTAGAAGCCTTCGCAACCACACTAGTTAGTGAAACTTCATTCTACTTGGTTTCACAATTTTCGACATTTGTCGAACTTGAGCTTCATCAAATGTGGGCCAGAAAATTATCATTGCATTAACCTTTTTTTCAGTCATCTCGCGAACAACTTGCTGTTGCTGAGTTCGCACAAGCGCTCTTGGTTATACCTAAGACGCTGTCTGCTAATGCTGCAAAGGACTCGACCGAGCTCGTAGCCAAGCTTCGCGCTTTCCACCACAAGGCACAAACAAATGCGCAATTGCAGCATCTGAAATGGTGAGGATTCGAACTCGTTCAGCGCTAATCCTTCCCTGATCGTAAAATCTCTGTCGGACCTTTCCTTAGTATTTGAGAATGGATTTTGCAGGGCTGGACTTGACCTGGAAGCTGGCGATATTCGTGACAACCGCGTTGCTGGGGTTATTGAGCCACTTCTTAGCAAAGTGCGTAGGTTTATAAAGATTTTCAAGCGAAATGGAACAAGACAAAATCAGCTGATTTCAGGTAAAGTCCCTCAAGTTTGCTACAGAAGCAGCAATCACTATTCTGCGCATCGATGACCTTATCAAGTTGGACAAGCAGGAACCATCTCGGGGTGACGATGAATGTGGAGCGTAAGACACCTTGTTAATAGGAAATTTTGATTGTTGCATGGTCAATGTTCTCCGATCGATTTTGGTTTCCCATCAAGATAATCATGTTCAGCTTTCTTACAGCTTCTCTCTGAGCGCCCATAAACAATAATAATTGTTTTGTTTTGTTATCATCGTTTACTTTTGATTTTTGAACTGTTTATAAAATTTTTCTTTGCCAAGCTGTGGTAGTCTTTTGGGATCGTGAGTCTATTTTCAAATCAAGAAACCAACGGTGACCACCATTTTGGTAATAATTGCGTTCAAAAGGCTGTGCCTTTGAGTAGCCCCGCACTTTCTGCTTGAGCGCGTTCAGGAAAGTGGCTGCTGCCGGCAACGCTAGTTTATCCGAAATCTGTGGGGAAATCCTGAACGAGCTATTCTAATCTTATCTTAAAGCAAAGTCGTTCCTTTTACATTCTAATACTGTCCTCCTTCGCGCCCCTCTCCTCGCCGCGCGCATTGTTTGAATAACATTTGATCAGATTCTCTTCATGTTGAGTTCTCTGATTAAATGACTAATGAAAGGTTATTTGAAATTTGAAAGTCTGTATATGTTTTAGCGCCATTGAATCCTAGGTGTTGTTAAGAAAACCTCACGAACAAGGAAATTCGCCGCTTTCGGACAAGAAAATAACAATTAACTTTATTGTGGATGATGCGTCTACTGGTAAGAGCAAGCCTCTGTCGTATTCGCCAACGTTTCCGATGCTGGCTCCGATACAACGACGACTCTGAAATTTTGTGTTCTCAAAACCTCAAAATTGATGTACGGTTCAAAAAGATGGTGTGCATAGTAAACTGCTTCAGGATACATTTCGAAACTTGATCGCGTGGGAACG
>MU895561.1:0-15864 GCA_036418205.1 Ostertagia ostertagi
TGAAGAGCTAGTTCATCCGATCCTAACATCTCTATTAGTTGCAAAATGTTGCTTACCCATGGTAAACTAACGGTTGCCCCTTCCCTGGGATCCCATGAACTTTAAATCACAGAAAGATTTGATGTCGATTTTGAGATCGTGTCACTTAGCGAAAACTTTCTGCGCTGATCGGCACTGATCAGCCACAATGGGAGCCTTAGATGCAAAATGGGCCTGTTGGAGCTATGATCTCGTATGCTTTAAGTTTCGCAAAAGGTGCATGGTTACCATACTCTCTAGCTCTCTCCCCTACCCCTTCCTCCCGCTCTTTTCCTGTATGTGCATTAATCCTCCAAGATAACAACTGGTAATGATCACTCACACATCGTGGGGCAAAGTTTAGTGGCGACGCGGCAACTTGTCATACCTTAAGTCACCAGGACTCTATTGTGATTCATTATCAGTCACACACATATCACCCACCGTAGCCTGTAGACAAGCCGGCATAGTGCATGGCATCGTCACGTCCGTGAGGCAGAAATGCAGAGTTGACCTTCGTTTACCAGTTCTGATGCCTCCACTTAACTTGGTGACTCACTGTTCCATCATTCTTTCTGGGTGAAGCAAATTTTAGGCAACTGATCACGCTCAATGTACGCTGGCTCGACAAGTCCCCCGAAGCTCAAGAGTTATGGAACCGTATCAACAATTCTGTTACTCATCATGCAAATACCAGTAGTACGTCCTTTATATTTAGTTCTATGTAATTCTTTCCCATCAAAACAGACAGGATATCTTCAGATTCATTACATGGAATGTTGATATGTGACGGACCTTGTCATGGAATTGTTGACTACACGAAAATGATGGAATATCCTGACTGTGGACATAAAATCTGCAAATCGTGCCAGTTTAACGAAATCAGTGTCCCAAACGTCGACGGTAATGCTCAGGTTTTATGCGTGAAATGAAGAACCCGTTCAGAGTGTGGATTTTCCAGGGTCGCCGGGCTGTTGCGTGCCAATGTGTGTCCGTCAAACTCTCATCAATAGAGTACCGCTAGGATAAATATAGGTAATTCATACAGGCGGCTATACAGAAAGGCGTGGATCGAATTTGAAGTTGTCATATAGGGTGTGGGTTAGGACGTTGAATTGTACGGCGAGCATTAACTAGATCGAGCGGACATTACTACTTGCTGCGTCATGGAGCTCCTACTGCAGCAGATCCGCGTCAGTGCAAGTAGATCGGCTGCTCGCTGCGCCACTTTCGACACCGTGTTGTCGCATCCCTGTCCTGACCCACTCCTTATAAGAAGAATGAAGCTGAGAAGATATCCTCTGCCGTATTAGTTAGAAATGTAACTGCCCAGAAAGGCTATTGTACTAAGTCCGCACGAGTTCTTCTTTGGTCTCAAAGTTTTCTTGCAGGCGTGAGGCTCAAGCTCAGGGCACACCATTTGTTGGCGTGAGGCAATCGTCGACATCTTTAGCTCTGAAGACATCAATGAGCGATATGGGTTGTTTCATTATATGCTCGGTTTCCCTACATTGAAAAATGTTCTTTTTTTTACATCGCGTCTCGACACCTCCGGAAAAACGGCTCCCACTGAGTTATTGCAAGTTCGAATACTTATACTGGAAAAGGGTGAGCTATCTGTTCGTTTCTCATGACGAGAGGCTGAAATCTGTATCTGAATTTTGAGTCAATTCCTCATCCATCCTCAGCTATCGAAGTGGGATTGAAAGACCTAGAGGGTTAGAGGTAAGGAAAAGCGTCAGACGACGGTCCAGATCCTTACCTCGTCAAGGAGTATATGAACATCATTACTTTCACAGTTGTGAAGCAGACTTAGGTTAGGCTGAAAACCAGTTGATCTGATTATTAGTTTTTGGCTTATCAAAAAATATAAAAGTTCGATGAAACGAGGATGTGAATACCACTCTATCGGGCGTTCAGTCACTCAAACAGCATCGATTGTATCAGGACCAGGCACTTAACGGAATAATGTTCATCTCATCAACTTCAGACCTTTTTGAACTCTAGAGAAAATGATCAAATGTTAACTACACATTCTTCGACTGCGTACTTGTGGGTTTGCGCTCAGCTTAAAACCGTTGAGAATCCTTGAAAACGAACGTAATGCCAGGCGCAGGGTTGGATCGTTTTAGACCCCAAATCGCCTCCTGTATCGTTAATTGATCCATTCCTTGATAATGAGTAGGGGTAATCAATAACTGTTTACAGATTTATACATGCGCTATATCACAACTCGAAGGGGGAGCGACACAACTGCGGCTAAGTGTATTCGCTAACTGGCTTTGCCCGGCTCTCGTGTTGCTTGCGATGCAACGGATGTTATGAGCATCCCTTCTTACTGCGTGCTTCTTGCGTATTCTCTCTCTCTCTCTTCGTGCCTTGTGTCTCTCCGTCGTCTCGTGGTCCCTGGAACAATAGGAAGGAGGCTCCTAATTATGGTGTTTTCGATGGTTTCTCTTGCGATTCTTCTTCACAATCTAAATCGTACTTCACTTCCGTATGCAAGCGAAACAGCCGCAAAATTAGATCCGTAGTGGGTCTTTGAATAGGACGTATGAAACCACAACAAAACTCCCATAATAGATATTAACAAAGCGCAAAGGACCTGAGGGTCGGCAGCCTTACTAGATACGCGTGCTGGATGGGATAAAATCATGCATTCGTACGGGATTGCCCGCTCTGAATTGCGCAGGAATTAGAGAAGTCGCTGTGAATGCGCTTTTATAAACATCATGAAATAGCAGCCAAACATGCCGGTATCTTCAGCTCCAGTCGAGAGTGGTGCGACAGAAGATGGAAACTCGAACTGCCTTCCGATTACCCTGTAGATTACATCTTACGCGTTCTCAAGGAGCGAGTGTGAGTCATTTTTATATTCTCAAACTGACATCACTTTGAACATCAAAAGAGCATTTTAATTTATCGACTCGCATGAATACCACTAGGCTGACGCCGCGTGTTATGCTTGCTTTGCTTAATTCAGACAGCCCTTTGGTATTTTAGCTATTTTAAGCGTCAAAAAAGATGACTTTGTTAAACACCAATATCAGCCTTAACACGTTGACGACAACGCGCACTTTGGCTTTTTGGCCGCGTGGGAGCGTCGCGATTTTGCGAGCGCGGCCGCCTCAGATCATACAAGCGGATTTTGGATCATGAATACACAGAAAATGGCGGATACAAAATTAGACCGGCTATTTGCCGTAGGTGGAAGCCAACTTAGGGGTACAGTAGTGGAAATTCGATTGAAAGACCTGCAATAACAATGAAACAGCAAAATTTTCCACACCTACCTGCACATAGCATACATTATACGGGCCTTCTGTGGGCCAACCATCATTGGTAGCGCTGGGTGGGTTTCTCCTCATCGAACAAATAAAAAAAAACTTAAAGGGAATCATGCGTGTGAGAAAAAATGAATGTAAGACGCGTGCAGGACCCATGTGCCCCGCACTGCCCGTCATGGCCTACAAGTCGTATGTGTCCTGCTGTCGTCAACGTGTTAAACTAACTATCAACCTGAAACCTTCAGAAGTCGAAAGCCATTGGTCGGGATAAGCACTGTGGTAGTTGCTCTAGATACTCTAGATGGGTACTGCTTCTGCTAGAGGCTTCCAACGCATCAAGGTTATCTTCTCTTTGCATGGAGTCATTTTCGACTAATCAGGCTTACGATGCGTAGAAAGCATTAGTGTCCCACTCTAGGAAGCCGACATACATCAACTGATGAAGAAGACCTTATAGGCTTGCCAGTGTGTCACTCATATGCTGTTCGAATCGAGATCGCGGTAACAGAGTTCAAACTAGGAGGATATTCCTACGGGTCTCTGCTTACACTCTGAACAGGCTGCGTCTCAGCGGGTGATTGGTGCATTACGCGCTGATCCAGTGGAAATAATTTTCAACAACTTTTCTCGATGAAAGCAGAGTGATTTCTTGTTTCAGAGGTTTTCTTGAGGGACTCAAAATGTACTACACTAGTGCCAGCTCAATTCGTGGTAAAGAGGATTTGGTGAGTTGTTCTTCATCTGTAATTTCATCGAAATCAAGAATCCTCGAAGAGTATGATGAAGGAATCATGTCATTGCAATGCAACACTGCGCCAATCCAAGCCTTCTATAGTTATCACCTCGGCATTCGCAAAATTTAGCCAGATCGATTTCCCTCGCGGACAGTCACCTATCGCAGTATACTTTGTTAACTCTATAATTACAACGCTTTTCAAAACGATGCTTGGGTAGAGAATTTCATGATGGGAAAAGGATCGTTTGTCTGATAACGGGATGAGCTTTAATTGTAGACTTGCTCTTTCGAATAGAAATACTTTTCCTAATTGTAAGGAACTCAAGCTCTCAGTGTTCCTTTCCGATGAGGAGGGCTTTTGTCAAGCTGGAGAGGTACGGTGGACGGTCAGGTGGCAACAGAGTTGAGTGGAGTTGTTCAGAAATAGACAGGAGTCGTAGAAATCCACTGTTCAGAAGAAACATAAAGGGTTGGTGCAATGGCACCTGATATGGCCCTGACTTGCTCAGTTTCTATTGAGCCAAGGAACATCGGCTGCCTTTCGAACGGTTGCCTGCTTTCTTTTACAAAGACCAGGGTAGTGGTGAAAAAACGTATTTTATTATCCTTGGGCTTTTGTTAGCAGCATGAGTGTACCGGTCTAAAAGAAGATCGTAGAGCAAATTTTCACGGACAAAACTACACACATTGAATGCCTGCGAGTGTTGGGTACCACTTCCAGAATGCGATCCGGATCGAGTTTGGTGACAAGAAATCGTTGGGCAGTTTGTCGAATGGTCGCGGTGTGCTGAACTTCGTGATCGCCAAGCCTGGTGTGTACGTATTCAAAAATGAATAGCAGAAATCCGCAGCATCGCGACTAATGTGCTCGCAGACGAATTTCATAAGAACGTTTAACCATCGTCATTATTTCCCGTGTTACTCACGAACTGCTGTCTGCTGTTCGATTAATAAATCTGTTCACTTCATTTTGTTACACAACCAGCCAGCAGTTACCTGAAAGAAAGTTGTATATCTGGGAATTAATTATACTCGATTTTCCAAGGCCGACCCTGCCATCATTGCAGACAAAGTTGCACAAGTGGCAACGGCCTCAAAAATCTATAGCTTGTGTGTCTTTTGACGCTTCAGATGTAACTCATGCCACTGTGTTGCTAATTCTGCAATGGCACAATGTGTGGTCACTGGAGAGAGCACGGCTGGGGATCTAAAATTTTCCGTCATCATAAAAACCTTAGATGGCTGCAGTTGACTTTCCTTCCCGTGTGGTAGATGTGTAAAGCCCAGACCTCAAGACATTTGAGTATGTGGCACCTTCATTGTTCTGTTCGTTCAGTAAAGCATCAATCGATTTTTGAGTTATGCTTTGTTTTCTCGGACGAGTCTGTGCTCATCTAAGCGAGCAGAGAAATGTAGGGACCTTGGCCGACTCGGTCTTCAAGAGTGCCTCGGGCTGTTTAACTCACTATAACGTCTACGTCAATTCTCAAAGAATTTGTGACTGCAGTAGCAAAAACTTCGGGCCTACTCTAGTCCTGTTTTCAATTGAAGAACAAGTTATTGACTACTAAAAGCTTCTGGGCTGTAAGACCTATTAATATTTGAGATCAGTTGGAAATGTTTCTTGACTATTACGCTAAAATTCCATAGTATAGAACCAGCCTAGTTCTGAATTCCGGGTTGATTTTTATGAACAAGACTCGCTCCCGATCATGGAATCAGGGTCGAACATCAATAGTTTTTGTAAATATTTCGAGATTTAACACGAAGTTCTCAAAATCTACTAATTTTCTAAAATGTTAAATTGCTCATGATATGATTGCTTAATTCTAACAATTCTTATTCTTCCACTTAGACATGCAACCAGTCGGCTGTCCTTAATAATGCTATCCCCTGGTCTGGTGAATAGTCCAGTTCGGGATGGGGGGGGGGGAAGGGAGGTCAGCAACCAGCCCTTATTGGCGTTTCGGCGGACGTATGCCGGTGTTGTGAGGGGATGGGAGTGGCCCCCCCCCGAACATACGAATTACGGTCGACGGTTTACTTCAACTCGGTTGGTACGATAGGAGAGTACTGACGCAAGTGGTGCAGCTGGTCCAGCAGCTCCGCCAGAAGGGCTGGTTTGCTCACCCCAGGACTAAGCCTTGGAGAGGGAACGGACCCGTCCTCTCTTTAAGGCTTAGTTCTGCGGTGAGCACCCCTGGTTGCGGACGGTTCCTACAGGACCCGAGTCTGAAGTGGTCCGTCCCGTCGGGACTACATCTCCTCCCAACTATTGCAGCATTACGGTCGCCAGCCGATACGCCAAAGGCCTCTGGTTTGCGCGTCATGAAAGAAGGAGGAATGTTGACACAACTTAGGCTAAGGAATATCCTTCTATTATATAAAGCGCTAACTTTGTGTGTCGGTTTGTGTATCTGTATGTGTGTGTGTGTGTGTGTGTGCGTGTGTGTGTATGTATGTATGTGTGTCCGTCCGCAAAATGAAGTGAGTGAGAAGGAAGCTCATGGGATAAACAAACCGCTAACAAATCGGGTAGCTTACAGGATTTGAGATATCAATGTTTTGTAGCAGGATAGTTGTGATAACACTCTTAGGGCTATATAAACACCTGCTTAGCACACTTCCGTTCATTCCACATGGTGCTGCAGTGGCAGCTGGAGGGCAGTGGAGAGAGGAAGGGAGGATGAGGAAGGGAAGCGAAAAATCTACCGTCATATCATGATTGTGTCCCTTCTACTGTATGAAACACCATTGTGTTGCATACGCGTCACTTCCAGGAGGTGTTGGTGTCACAGGAGGAAGGGACCATAGCGGAGGATAGAAAGCTTGCGCAGGAAAGGAAGGTCCCGGCGGTTGACGGGGGACTAATCTGGTAAATATAAAGCACAATGGAACACCGGCAATTGCCGGTATGCCATGTTTGCAACTACTTAAGATATGAATGGGAGCGCTCATGATATTAATCGACCCATTTGAAAGTGAAAAATTAGTTATTGATATTGATTAATTTTTCCTTTATTTGTTTCTGTTCTTCCTACTACATACAGTTTATTAACTGTTCCTTTAATTGTTTCTGTTCTTCCTACTACATACACTGGTGTGCAAAACTTAAGGACGGTATGGATAAATTGACATAACTTATTAACAATCCGATGGAATTGGATGAAACTGTACGCATAATGCTAGAAGCTTACAGTCATGGGCACCAAAGTGGGCCTCATATTTCCTGCGGCCGGCTTCAATCTGTAGCAACAGGCAGCGGTAGCGCAGAACGAGGGGTTGGTGGGCAGGACAAGAGGGAGTGTACTGATCAGGGAGAAGTAACTGTGGAATGTAGTGGTGTTCCTTGATTACAGCATGTCTCAAAGACAACACTAGGATGACTTCATGCAAGGACGGGAAACTGGAGCAAGGGAAATTTGTAACGATAACGTGTAGTCCAGGAGTTTGATGTTGCTCACACCATTGTTTTGTGCGCATAAGGAGCAATATGGACTGCAGCCACTGCTGCCCCAGAAGAGTAGGTGGTGGATCACGATCAACCGCAACAGCAGGTGATTGCTACGTTTTGCAACAGGCAAAATTGACCTACGTCAGTCACAGGCTGCAGTTGCAAAAACATCAGGATTGTAAGGCACGTAATCCCAGCCTGAACAGTGGCACAGTGACCGTATAGGGATGGTCTCTCTGACCGACCAACAGTATCTGGTGTTCCTTCGAAACCCGCGCATCGGCGGGAACATTTGCTAGGTGCCGGGACATTGGCGATGGACCACCGATTTGATGATCGCGTGTTCTTCTCAGTTAAGATCAAATTGAATGTAAGTAGTGATTTTGGACTTACCCGCATGTGGCGAGAAATAGGAACGTGTAATCTACCCAGGACCATCGTTTAACATGATTGTTTTGGTAGTCCATGCGATATGGTGTGGGGAGGCATAAAGTTGTCGGGGCGTACTGATCCCCAAATCGCGTAATTTTCTGATCAACGTTATTGTGACGCTGTACTCCTCACTTATGTGCATCTTTTCAAGGGTGCCTTTGACCTCAACTTCAATCGTATGGAGGACAAGGTGCGAGAGCATCGAGCAGCCTAGGTGGAAAACTCTTGAAAGCGAGGATTTTCGGCGATTGGTGAAGCCTGCCCGCTTCCCCCAGTCAAATCCTATGGAGCACGTGTGGCGTGCATTCAGGAGAGCTATTGTAGCGCATCCCCATGCGCCAACAACTGTCCAGCAGTTGTCAATCGCGGTCTTCAAGGAATGGATCGCTCACAAGAACTCTTAACCAACCTTGTGGCCAGTATTGGAGCACGTGGCAGAGCATGCTTTGCAGTCCGTAGTGTTCATACACCCCATCAAGAACCAGCTCCTCTCTTTTGAATGTCTACCATGAGTTGGAGTAGCCTCACCCATCGACCGCTTCAGACAGGGTATTTGAAGAAAAATGTCTTTTCCAATCGCCCCTTGCGCTTTTCTGTTAGTAACTCTCTGCACTGTACCGCAACATTTACTTCTATATATGTGCCAAATTTGGTCCACCTAGGTTAACTAGCAGTGAGATATCATGTGAAAGTTACTTCCGTCCTTAAGTTTTGCACACCAGTGTACATATATACATACAATACATACATGTTGGGTTGTCCCATAATCCCTGTCCGGTTTTTGATTGAATTCGAATCTCTTCAAATCGTCGTCTCTCGTCGAATTTGTGTCATTGCGAAAAATGTTGGTTATGTCCAGAAACATGAATCTAAGGCGGTTGCCATGACGTTTCGGAATAAGAAAGCACCCCATCGGTGACAACGCAGTCGACAATACATCAATGAAAATAACGAACGATGCTTAAACATCCTCAAATAGACGCTGTTGCAAGGAGGACAATAGAGAGGATAGTAATGTGTTTGGCCGGTTTGGTCGTAATGACAAAGACAATACAAACTGTAAAATCTGCCTCACCCTAAGCCTCCACTCACTTTCAATGAGGACCCCTTGCGCCATGGATTGGAAGTGCATACAGGCGCTTCAACCAGGGTATTATTGCAGAAAACGTGGGCGTAGCCGATGCACCAGCAGATGCCATCAGGGTGAAGCGGGTGGCAGCAGAATGAAGACTTGGTGGAAACCATGTGCACCGAACGACCATGACCGAGACGCACGTCTGACCCTGCAAAAGCCTTCTCTGACTGCCTTAAACGCGACCATCCTTAGCTGATCATCATGTGACAAGTAGCGAGTTCACTGCGACAACAACGCGCGGCACACCAGATGGGTATTGCCAGGACTCACCAGCTCAACAAGACCCAAATTCTATGTTAGGAGGACATTGTTCTGATTTATTAGATTGGGTGGGTCCCGAAGTTTGTCATTAATTTCTTTTTGCTGTATGCAGACAAGAGGTTGCGAATGCCAAATCGGAGGCCAAACTTCCGGGCGTATCGGCCGCAGTTGTGGGAGAGAACTGTCCTAAATTGTCTCAAAAGCTCTTTTCTCCGAATAGACGTTCTGAAGGAAAGTAGCTGGACTTTGTTGCCACTGTTTTGAAGGATGCCATATCCATCGTATAACAGTGGCATTGCTATCTCGGACTATCCCCTCGCATTGCCTTGAAACAGTAGAGTAGCATGAGAAAAAAATCACTGAATGCAAACCACTTCGAAAACGACATTGCCGAATTCTTCAGCTCCTAGCTTCTTCCATTCTAGAGGAAAGCATCCAAGGTTTCCCTGGCGAATGGATGCATATCGATGATTATGGTAATGGTTATATTTCTGATCAATCGGTCTGCAGGAAAGATAAAACCTGAAAGGAAGAAAGTGTCGAAATTCGGACAGGGATTATGGGACAACCCAATAGATAGATGATACATACATAAAGACCGACATACAAGCTAGCATTTATATAAAAAAAGGATACTTTTGATAAGTACCGGTGTACTGTAGGAGAACTTTTGGGTGCGTACACAATTTGTCCTGCAATGATCCTCGGAAACGATCCTGAGCTAGCGGAAGGAAATGTTTGCCTAGGCTTGACGGAGATAGAGCTTCTGGGCGGATTCTGGCCTGCAGAAACTGCGATAGCGATGCAGGCAGATGTGTGGAATGATGAATACCCACCGATACTCATTAAAAGGGCACCTCAAATGTGTCGTTCCACGACAATGATCTTACCCTTGGTAATGCAAAACCCAAAGGGAAGCTACGTAGGAATTAGGATAAGACAGCAAGGAGTCCCCTTCTCAAAATGCTTTATCTTCTCTGCCGGACACTTCTCACGCCCTTTCCTCAAGAATTTCAGACCGGTGGTTCCTAGACCCAACAACCCCAAAACTTTAACTCAAAAAATTCTTCGAAAGACAACAAAAATATGTCTCGTAAAGCTCACGTCTGTAACGCTCAACAAGGGTGTGCAACAGGTACTGCAAGAAAACATTGCGGAATACGATGTGTACTAGTCAGAGAACTGACACCAACCAAAGAATAGGGAAGTATCCACAAGCTTTAATCTTTCAGTAGTACATGAATGCAGATGAACTTAAAGACAACAAATCAAGGGAAATTCCAACCATGCTTAAGTCTATACATATATGATGTAAACATTCATGTATTATAATTGCATCAAAAAGATAGAGCATATCGGGAACTATGTCTCTGAGTATAAAAAAGCTAGTTTTTATTTGAACATGTCTCAGTATCAGATTTTATACTAATGAATTGATAATGTTGACTTGGTCGGTGATAAGAAAAGCTCACCAAGAGTCAGGCACGCGGAATATGCTGCAGTTGATGCTGAGCGCTTGCTAAGTCTGAGGGGTGATGTACAGGCAGACAGAGCGCAACGACACGGCAGTAAGTTCTTTTGCTATACGTTCGCACGGATCCCCCCCCCCGACCTCAGAGATCGGAGGGCCATGGAGACAGTTGTTCAGTCAAAAGCAGACCGTTTGCCTTTTCGTTCAATTTTCATCGCTCTGTTAAACAAAAAAGGGGTCATCCCGGGTGGTCCAAAATTTGGTGGTACAGCTGAGGGTGGTCTCGGTATATGATTCTTCCGCTTTTTGGTGGAAGAGTGGTCGGTGGCACAGGTCTATTTAATCTTTCGGTACTCCGATGTGTTGTAGTTTGTGACGTGTTCGGAAGAACTGAAGGTGGCCACCTATTCAGTGGCTTGTTGGGAAGAATCGACGGCGGAGAGCGATTCAGAAGGTTGACCGGTGGAATCGGCGGTGACGGAGGTCTTGCTGGCACTAAAATTGAGCATTCAGAAAGTATCGGCTGATAATCTGATCGAGATGTATACAGATGTGAAACGAGTACCTTCTGCAAGCGATCTTGAACAAATTTACAAATTGAAAACTTCCGCCCAACACGATGAAGATAGCGCGCGTTCTGGCTCCTCTTTAAAGGCAAAGGTCGGGCTTAGTTGACCTAACCAACCTTTTCGGTCATGTCTGTACTTGGTTACGCACCCGTACAGATGTTCCCACGCTCAAAATCTCGAACAACTGGTAAGAAGGCCTCAGGGCACGTACTATGCGCTATCGCCGCCTGGCCCCGCTACGACCGCCCACCTGGGGATGTGGTGCGTGGCTGGCATAACGTGTGAAATCAGCTAGGTTGATTGCCGTATCAACCGATAGAACGACTGATATCTTCAGAAAACTTGTTTGTACGTGCCTCTTCCCCAAGCCAGCCTCCTTCACTGCTAGTGGGAAAGAGGGTTTTGTTAACGGCCTTGTCGACGGTTTTTCTCAGTTTTTTCTCACTGTCGTTCTACTTCGCATCTCTATACTCAGTTTCAATCGCCATAATACCCCCTTATTGAGCCCGACTTTTGCCTTTAACCACGTGGGACAGTAGCGGTTTTCAAGCGCGGCCTCCTCACCTCCTACCCGTAAATTTGAATGATAACTATGCAAAGCACGAAAGACACGAAACCATAACAACAATATAATGTGTAGAAGTTGCTCGGGGGTTGAGGAGGGAATTCCGATCAAAAGAATGTGTACTGGTCTTGAAAAAGTGAACCTTACCATTTTTCCTGTGTGGACGTCGAAATTATTAGTTCGAGCGGAAATTATCCACCGTTAGGCACGGCTCTTTGATTTTTTGTTGATTATTTTCGAAGATTGTAATGTAGTCTGGAAGAGCGCTATCTGATTTACGTTCTGGTTTACAACGCATATGAATTTGCTTCACTATGGAGCTGACAAAAAAGATTGCTCACGCTTACATTAGTGCAAGTTGAGCTCGAAACCGGAATGCTGCTACACCTGCTCGTATCAGTGAAACATGTGGTGAAGGAACGGTTGTAGAGAGGACTGTACGAGAACGTCTGTTGATTAATCATATTTTGAGTTTTTTTTTTTGAAAAGAATGTGTTTGATGTGTGAAATGAAAACAGCGGATGATTTCCGCTCAAAAATATTTTTGACGTGGTTATGCCAAGAAAACATCTATTTCTATCCAGGATGGGTTTTGTATAAGGGCGGAAGTGGTGTAGTGACAAGTGGCGCGCTCACCACGCGAGCGGTCCGGGGATCAAATCCTGGGTCGTGAGTCGCCCGGGCCAACCAAGCCTTCCATCCCTCCGGGGTCGGTTAATTGGTACCAGACTTGTCTGGGAGGATAAAAAACACTGACTTGAACATCGGCTGGCCCCCGCAAGTCATTGTATAGGCCACATCGCATTCAAACGCCACTACGAATGTACAAATGGAAGTAGAATGCGTGCCGCATCCCAAAAAGGGATTGATCAACGGCAAATGCTTTATCCTTTATCCTTTATTTGTATCTTAACTTTCCACTACTCGTCTTTGAATACATAATCATGAGATTAAGAAAAAAGAAGAGGTGAACCGAACTTCCAATTTCGTAGCGCGTAGAAAACCTCTGCTAAACTGAAGCATATTTAGCCATGCGGCGAACCATGTCGTTGGGAGTTATGTAATAGAATGCTCCATGGAATAAATATAAAAAATTCGAGTAAGTGGTGGAGGGCGGGCGGAAGTGGTGTAGTGACAAGTGGCGCGCTCACCACGCGAGCGGTCCGGGGATCAAATCCTGGGTCGTGAGTCGCCCGGGCCAACCAAGCCTTCCATCCCTCCGGGGTCGGTTAATTGGTACCAGACTTGTCTGGGAGGATAAAAACACTGACTTGTACATCGGCTGGCCCCCGCAAGTCATTGTATAGGCCACATCGCATTCAAACGCCACTGCGAATGTACAAATGGAAGTAGAATGCGTGCCGCATCCCAAAAAGGGATTGATCAACGGCAAATGCTGCTTTATCCTTTTCCTTTGGCGAACGACCGAGGAAAGAGTTGGACTTGGAAGAATATTGTGACGTGTACCGCGTCACAATGCCCAACCTAGCGCGCGCCAAAAGTGCTTTAGCGTGGGTACCCTCGACACTGTCGTTCAATGTGTCAAGAGCACTAAATGGGAATGTAATACCAGCCCTTCATAAATCACTCTGATATAATGCATTCCCTCACATTACAAGGCAATTTCTCTGTGTATGGTCACCTTTTGTAGAACCGATCAATAACTCCAAGAAAAAGTTTTCGGACCTCATTTCGAATTCCACCCACACACCGTCCTTTCGTATTTTCTGCATTGCCTGCATTTTCTCGACGATAAGTATATTGTGCCTTGGTAAACCTCACGCCAGGGTTAAATAATCGTTGGGCCACTTCCAACGGAGGCCTTTTAAGAGTCCTCACTGAGTAAAAATTATATTTTTGTAGGAGGTGAGAATATAGGTGTAGAAGGTCGGAATGTGGGACTTGCGTCTCATAATTCATACGATACTTGCAAAAATTTGATTTTGCAACTTTGCCAATTCAACAGTTATACATTTTTTCCGCAGTCAAATCCTGTACAGGCACTACCACCATAAGCACTAATCCATGAATTTTGGAAGTGAAAAGCAGTCCGTAGGTAGGATTGCTCAGATTGACACTAGGGATACTGCTAGGATTATCATAGGTACTATAGGGAGCAGCGAAAGGAGAGGAAGTTCGAATGAAGTAACCATCAAAAGGAGGATGTTGGACTATTTTTCCCAAATTTCCTGACGCTATGGGTTACGTTATGCACAAATCACTCAGAGAAGTCGTTGATATGCTTGCACTCAGGCATAATCACTTCATTATATGAAACCAGAACTTTGGTGTGTCGGTTTGTCGGTGTGTGTGTGTTCGCTCTGTCGGGGGTTGGGGAGGGTGAAGGGAAGGTGGAAGAATGGGGAGGGCAGGAGGGGGAGGAAAGAGATGGAAAGCAACCGTTTTCAAGATCACGGTCCGATCCGATGATGAGGTTTATTGCAACGTGATTGTGATAATTTCCTCAACTGCTATATAAGCACTGATCGAGCATACTTTTGGTCATTCTACTATATGTTGCTGCCAGTGACAGCTGGAGAGCAGTGAAGGGAGGAAGGAAGGATAAGGAGGGAAGGAGGAACCTAAAGCCTACTCAAAGAAAAAAGGTCTCGGCGGTTGCCGGGAACCAATCTGGTTTTCACATATCCTATCCGTTTAATTCAAGGCGGAGTTTGGTAGCCCACTGAAACTCAAGGTAGAGGTGTCAGTGATGGAGCGAAAACACAAAGATGGGAGCCAGTTCTAACCCACTAATTTGCGCGTTAGGCGTGTCTCATGTGCTGACCTCACTAAAGCTACCACTCTCTCAGTTAGAGCGGCTAGAGTTAGATGGCGAGAGGGTTAGTGGGCAGTGGCGCGGGTATGGCCCTGCTAGGCCGCAAAGGGCATACCCTTCGCTGCAAAACCCGCCATAACGCATACGTAGGGAGCCGCCTGCCTATCCACTGGGTATGTTTCCCCTTGTTGACCTCCGACTTAATCATGGAACCTTCTTTGAGCTTCATCTAGAATTTGTTTTTGAGCACAAACCTTTTACTTCCCTCAGAAAGGCGCGGGTGGTGGCTCGTGGACGGAATAATGGAGGCGCTACTGGCCTACGTCTTCCTGATATGTCAGCTGAAAATCACAGAATGGAAGAACGAATGAACAGTCAGCTTCTGAAGTTAGATCTGATAGCAAGTAGCAGCTGATGACCAGAGAAGAGGTTCCGAACCCAATTGCATCTGTGTTCCCAGCCTCGTCATGGCAGCTCTTGTAATCGGACGCTTTCCGGGCTTTCGGAGATCTCGCAGTGCACCGCCTAAATTTTGTGAAAAACATATCAGTAAGAAAAATGACCAATAAGTTGTATGGGAAAACCCTCTCCATTCTCAGAATTATATTAGGATGAGCGATCGGTGAGAGCTATCATATGTGACGCCCCTGCGCCTCTTGATCGACGCTCGCCAAAATTTGTCGTCAATGTGAGCTTCAGCATGGATCGCCTTCCATGCGCTTCCCAATCAGCTGAATGCAAGCTTTTGGCTGTGCCGACATGCAGGATACCAACCGCACACACACAGAGCGCACCACACACGCAAGCATGCATGGATACGCCTGAGTGGAGACAGCTGGTATGAATCAACACAGCACTGCAGAAACAGGGGGTCCATCCCCAACAGCAGGTTAGGGCGAATAGAACCCCGATGCGTGCTTCGCACTCTTGACGGACTGTATTGCGTTTTCATGACAGAAGGAGAAACGGGCAAACGAAGAATGATTGCAAGCCAACAAGGTCGTTTACAGGACCTATAGCAAAAAACTAACTTGCTGGAAGGTGCTGGAGCAACGTCGCAGTCTCGGAGGTAGTGCTTTTCGAGAATGCTTTTGCTAACGGAGCTCTTCCCCTTGATGCTTCCGCTCGCTCCTGAAGAAATGAACCGATCTATGTGAAGA
>MU895569.1:0-17880 GCA_036418205.1 Ostertagia ostertagi
TCTTCCTCCCTTATCAACGGAAGACATTTCGATATCGACTTTCGGCACTATCACTCCTTTACAAATGAAATCAAGCAATCACGTTATTGGTATTCTCATGAAAAATGGAGAAAAACACTTGAACGTGAAATCAGTGCTACAGTTGCATCCCAGGAGCGATAATGGATCTCGCCTGTACGAGCGATGAAGGAGAGGTGACCGCCCTGATCACTTGTGAGGACCAATATCAAATTGCCAAATGCACTCCACGCACAAAACTCAACAAACTCGTTTTTCACTTTTCTACCAGTCACGTATACACTTCCTGCTCTGCTTCGTGCCCGGGAGGGTCTGCCAACATAACCATCAAAGGAACTCTGGCTTACGTGGACGATAACCTCATCAGCCGCGGATCGAGTGTTGCCAGCGAAAGAAGAACTGCTTCAAGTGATACGTCATTGTATGCAAGAATAGTAACAAAATTCACCACTCTCTTATCAGACATCACTCATTCTGTGCAATCCTTTTTTCTGAGTCTTGTGACTGTGAAAAATGTTCTCTTATTATTCGTAGTCTTGCTTATTCTGAATCTTATCTCTTGTGCCTACCGTACTATTTTTCACACGGTGATCTTATCGAAAAAGATCCACTAGCTTTCGTCCTGGGGGAGTTTCTGTGCCTTCACAGAATATTTCATATTGGCTTCTTCTTCTTCTGCTTATTCTTTCTCCGGATTCTCACTTACATGGTCTTTATGATATGAGCTATTTTTGGGGCCTTAACAGATTTACATTTTCTCGCATGGTGTTGGTCTTTTGCTCTTCTTGGCCGAAAGCTCTAATCAAAATTCCGAACGTGCTTCAACATCACGAGATAGTGTTCCTATACAGGAGAGTTGTGGAATCTTTGCCTGATATATAAACTGAGCTAAAATTGTGAGGAGCAGCGTCGAATAAAGCGATCACTCTCTCTCGTCTTCAAGCAGCAGAATCGTCAGACGCGCGGCTTTCACATCAGCATTCATCAAATCATCTAATTTCAGGATATTACCTAAGGAACTGGACAAATGAGCGGAAAGGAGCAATTGCGGGAGTACGAAGCTGTGGGGAGCAGGCTCAACCGAGACGATGGCACATTCTCGGAAATTTTACGACCCTCCTCCTTTAGGGGGGTCTCGATGCGACCCCCGCCCTCACCACCACCATGAGACTCAGGAGGTTCCCCCAATACCACCCCTGCCTAGCCTACCTCAATTCGCCGACCTTTCCCCCAAAAGGGCGTCGATCGAGCGAAAGAGAGGGTATTACTGTACAATCTGTGCAATAAAACGGCTAATTTCTCCCCTCCCACCTATCCTGCCCTATCCTACCCCACGCTGTGCGTTACATCTCCTCCAGAACCACTCAAAAAACCGATCTAAATCGCCTCGCCCCCACCTCCAGTCAACAAATTACTAATCCCACTCCACCATCAATGCGACCCCCTTCCCAAAATCAACCACAAATGCGACCCCCTCGTTCGAATAGTGCGAGCGCGTGGTTGACCCTGGTGGGGAGCCTTCTGTGCGGACGATTGCTGCCGAGAAAGTATCTGATATTGAATACTTCTGAACCACCAATTTTCAGTCATTCACTATAGGGTAGCATACAGCAGTTCGGTAACAGTTCATTTGTTCCTGGGATCACAGGAACACTACCCATTGACACAGGTAATGAGTTCGAAACGTCTCTGTTAGAGGAAGCTGATTCTTTCGCCACTTCTTCTGAAGGTGACCCTGGAAATTCCATTGGCGGAGGAACCCTGTGTGACGGAAAGTCTATGATGTGCCGCAATGGTCAAACAACTCTTTTTTTTTGTTCCATTACACTCCCCGTGTAGTAGTTGCTACTGGGTAAGGACTCCAAAAGCTTGCACTCATTGGCAGCAAGAGAAAATACCAATTCAGGTGGTATCGAGTAAAAGATTTGTTCCCATAATGCATTGAGAAGCGTGTCCGGTTACATTCTATAATTCATCATCTGTTGGCCAGCAAGTTTAGCAGTCACACGTTTAACTTGCTACTGAAAAATGTTTCTGTTATGGCAGTGGGAGCCCTGGCAAACCGGAAAATCTGCATCCCTGCAACGCAGACGTGTGATGGGACAACATGTTGCAGATGGTATTCATGTTTTATGACCGCAAGATTCCTTGAGATGCTGTTTTTCAGAAATTGGCAATCAGACAAAGCGAATACGAAATGTGACAAAAGAATTCGTTCAGAAAAGCTTTCCTAGAGGGCTTATAAATATTTATTTAGATCAAAGCTGACCCTAGGCTGGTTTCCTGTCTTTGAAAAAATCAACCTCCTAACATTTTCTGACCCGATGTAACCTGCACCTAATAAAATGCTGTCTATGCGTTCTCCCACACACCCCCTCATCTATGTGGAACTTGTCAGCACCACATCCTAGCAGTTTGGCACTACAGAAATGTGAATGTGTATTGAAAAGCTTTTTGCCTCCACATTTCAAATGGAATTAATCATATTTTGCTGAATCCAAACCGTAAGCTCATGATTGATGATTAATGAGCACAATGCACATTATAAAATTTTCACAATAGCTTTAGCTTACGCAGACGGCACTTGAAAAATCTGCCATGGAAGCATGGTGCGCAGGGGATAGAGCTTACCGGGATACTTGACGGTTAGTATATCTGGGTGCTTGGGAGGAGGATTGCACAGTCAAAGCAAATGCCTCTAAGGGACAATCCGCTGGTGAATCTATTCGCTTGCCTCGACTCACAGACGGTGATTTCTGAAGTATTTTGCTAGAGGAATACCGTCATCAGCGGCAATCTATGCGGTGAAAAAAACGTGATGGGCGAAAAGTCTTTGCCTCCCTCCCAGGGTCAATCCCACGTTGTTACTAGTAACAACGGGGGGTCGTACCTGGTTGAGTTTATAGGGGGGGGGGTCGTATCCGCTTCAGTCGCGTGAAATACATGTGAGTTTGTGGTGAAAGTGGAGTTTTCACGAGTAGTAGGCTAGGTGAGTTGGGAGCGCATGGGAGAAAAATTCGCCGTTTCAGCGCGTATATTGGCTCGACGGCATTTTTGGAGGAAAAAGTGGGCGGAGTTTGGTGGGTTGAGTGGTACCAGAATTAAATACTATAGAGAGGAATATGGTGGTCGAGGTGTCGAAAAGGGGGTCGTACCAAATCCACCTTGGGGGAGGGGGGTCGTAAAAATTTTTGAAAAAGTAACAACGATAGGACTGACCCTGCTGCCTCCTCCTGGGTTGTCTGCTTCGCAGTGCACGCATACCCTAGCACAACTACCATAACTTGGCCTGATGACGCTGAAATCATGAATTGATGAAGCATGTGAATAGTTAAAATGTTGGTGGCCGAATTTCCTACCATGCGACTTTTTCTGATATTACCGTAGTTCAACCGATCACGCTGGCAATCAGTTGTACCTGACATCTGGAGTCTGGCCGCCCAGGTTTCCATGGAACTCCTATTCACTCTTTTCGTGGCTAGATGCACTGAAGAATTGCTTGCCAATAGTATTTTTTGTTTTCTCGGAGAACCATCTTTCCCGACGTCTTCGCCGATGACAATCAATGGAATTCGGGTATCACGCGACCTTGCGGTGAAAAATGTGGGCCTTTTCCAGATTTCGCGAACACATTTGCGAGAACAACTTAATGAAACTCAGGAAAAGAAGTCAAAGCAGCTCGGACAGTAACGAGACAAACCTAATCGCCTTTTTGCAGAGAGGAAATAGGTCAATCGTGGGTTCTCCTATCTCTGAGGTTTTTCGGTGCCTATGGTGGACAAAATGTGATAAAAGTTTGCCAACTGTTGCAAATTATGAGCGCTCTGGAAGAAGCGTTTGTGATGTGCCCCTTGCAGCATAAACTTTCTTACAACACTTGAAGAGCTCCTCTCATGTGCAAGCTGAGGTATGGTATCAGGAAATTCGTACCAATACGACCCGTGTCTTCTTCTGCACTCATGGCTTCAAAAGAGACGTTCAAAACAGGGCATTCAAAAACCGCAAACTAGGACTATGCCAGGAGGGGAGGAACAGCAGCCTGAAATTCGCTCTCAGAAACAAATTTTCTTCTCCTTTCCCCGAGGGCTTAACCCCAAGTATTAAAGTGGCTCACTCACTCAAATGTCCATCCGCCTGCTCAACAACAGCACGAAGAATCTACAGTACCTCCCATGACTTTGTTAAAAAAAGACGCGAAAGACGCGGATCCGGGCATTCTTATAGAACTCGACGAGCTGAGTCTAATGGTATAGTTTTTCTTGTCGAAAAGTGATCAGAAATCAAATTATAGCAAAAAGACGAAAAAGACGCGGATCCGCGTCTTCCGCGTCTTTTTTAACAAAGTTATGGGAGGTACTATATCGCTCACTTTCATCGCTCTATTTCTCCGCTTCAACTTTGAGAACTTTCTCGTACCCTCATCTCACTGAGGAACTGTTAGAGAAATCTTATGCACGATAAGACGAAATCAAATTTTTCTAAAGATGTTTTTCCCTTTCCTTGATTCTGTGGCAAGGAAGGAGCATTGCGAAGTGCATTGTTCATCGTTCTTAAATGCGTACCCATCCCCCACACTAAATTGACCTTCATCGTCTATCGGCTAACTTTGATTCACTTTATATCCCTGTGCGAGCAGAATCTCCGCCATAAAGTGCCATTACTAGAAAGCTGAGAGCTGTGAGCTGCAACAGGCTTTTCAGATGAGTGGCAGCCCAAGCGCAATCTTAAAAGAGGTTGAGATGAGATAGACAGTGAGCGAACACACGCAAAATGAGCTTGGAACTTACGGAAGGAAATCATGTGAAAGATTCCTGCGATGAGCTAAAAAATTACTCTCTTCTTCTGAAGACATAAAAGCCCGAGCCTGTTCAAGGCCAGCATAGGCCTAGTGTATTGCTTGAAGGAAAAATCGGCACTATTCAACTATTACAACCCCAAAATCTCAAAATTTTAATTTTTCGTCGAAACTTCGCCCATAGGGGTTATTCGGTGCCCTGATTACGAAAATGACATTCATTTTTGGCGTGGCGCCATCTGGCGCCAGTTTTGGCGCCAGGGCTATTTTGACCAAATTCGCTATAAACTTGTATGAAGGGGTTATTCGGGGTCCTGATTACGAATATAATATTCATTTGCCGCCTGCGCCATTGGCCCCTATTTTTGGCACGTCTGAGCCCTCTCACTGATTACTAGCGACAAGGACTAAGCCTTTGAGGAAAGGAGCGCTCCGAGATGAGTAAATCACTCATCCTATGATCATAAGTGCTTCACATTTGCCACACGTTGCCTGGTTCACCTCTCCTCATAAGCTTAGTCCGAGGTAATATGTACAAGTGAGAGAGCCTAAGAAAACGGGAAATATGCCTTGAATGCAAATGCCAAAAACGAATGTCATATCCGTAATTAGGACCACGAATAACCCCTGTATACAACTTTACAGCGAATTTGGTGGAAATAGCCCTGGCGCCAAACTGGCGCCAATGGCGCCAGATGGCGCCAACGTCAAAAATGAATGTCATTTTCGTAATCAGGGCATCGAATAACCCCTATGGGCGAAGTTTCGACGAAAATTAAAATTTTGAGGTTCTGGGGTTGTAATAGTTGAATAGTGCCGAAAAATCAAATTGAAGTGTTTGAGTTGTCATGATCATCGAAGTATAAGTTTCCCAACATGCTGTATTTGGTTGAAAAAAATTCGGTACTTTTCCTCAGTTTTGTTTTCATTTTAACCTTTTTTTATTTACAAATCCTTACCAGTCGTACATCCACCGTGAGTATCCACCATTGTATGCAATGCTCAGGAAATTTTCTCGATGCTTCTTTTCCAGACCGTGGCGGAGTGCGAGTCGTAAAAGTAGGCGATTTTGTATTGAGACAGAGTAATACGACTAACTTGATTCAGTCATAAAAGATATTGGACGTCCGCGGAAATAAAGGCAAACCATTTTAGACTAGTTGACATGGGAATACGCTAAATGAGGGAAGAAATCTCATCGCTGCTCCAGAATTCGTTAACGGATTCATTTCGGAACACGGTGATTTCCAAAGCCATAAAGGAAATGAAAATTGGCACGGAACGAGCGTTTTTGACGGGCTGGCGGCCAACTTCTGGGTTTTTTTTGCACAGCGCAGACCTCTATCTCCACACTGGTGCCCTTATGCGAAGGAATTTCTAGTTGAGTTTCCGGACAGCCCATACTCTCTAATTGAAGAGTGCGACCGCCGCGGGCCTCTTAACCTTTCACACCGGTGGAACACATGTGTATGTACCACTTTCGTAGTCAAAGGCACTACCAAAGTTTTGGGACTTATTCAGACTGGAGTACCCGCTTGATGGCGGAATTGTGCACACACAGAAATGCTATAATTTATACTCTAACAATAAATCGTCACAAGCCAAAGCGAGTTACTCTGGACATCAATGAGGCATATTGTGCCGCACGTTATTGGTAAGGCACGCAGCTCCCGAAAAGGAAGTTTTTGTTCTCACATTCTCATTATAATAGTGATTTTGATATCCTTTACATTCGTGTCAGGTGCAACATTCACCACCGAACGATGAAGGACGGGGCATCTTATGAGCGGAATCAGTCGGAGGACTACGCGGCGTTCCGCGCGTAATAACTTCGTATAGCAGCTCCACGATTCTGACATTCCAGCATGTATGCGGAAGTGAAATCGAATAATACTATGATGACACAATCTTGAAGCAGTAGAAAACGATGAAAACTCGTTGAAGCAGAACCACCCGGTGGGAGCCGCAGCGCTTCTACAGAGTGCGACTTGCAATTGTACCCAAGTGTGGTCGCTAGCGGACACTTGCCTAACAAACAAATGAGATATGGAATTCGCTATTGTCAATTAGGTTGCCAATTGACGTTTCAAAAAAATCATTCGAGCAATGATGATGTGGTAACAAGATGGACCGCTACCACGCGCATAGTCCCTGGATCAAAATCCCACGTCAAATTCAGCGTACGTCATCGGCACTTCTATAGTTGATAGGTTGTTGCAGGGAGCGAATGTACACCATAAAACACATCGGTAACTTAGTTTTGAAAAAATAGTCCAAAAGGAAAGGAATATCCCAAGATCGAAAGCGCTTTCATGTAAGACACGCTGTAGCGGTGAAAGGCACTCCCGTTGAACCCATTGCAAACAGTATTGGACGGCGAATTGGGCTATACAATGACTCTCGGAGTACACACTGATTCTTGAAAAAGGTTTTGTGGAGTGAGTGAAACTACTGATAACTTGATAACTACTGGATACAACGCCAAAACCCAATGGATAAAGCCTCGGGAATGCTCTACCATTCGTTGTTAATAAATGCTACCTGCGAAATTTTCAGCAAACAGAAATCTGAAGAGATTGCATTGAACTTTTAAATCCAATCTGACATATCCCAAACAAGGTAGATAGAATGGTCGAGCTCCATAAAAATTAACTTCACAGCCGAAAGTAGGTGTTTTCGGTCCACTATTGGTAGGAAGGACGACAGGAAAGCAGGCTTTCGCTGTTCCCATGATCACCTCGTTTTCTTCGCGTTTCCCGATGTCCAGTCACGTCAGAATGGGCGTGACTGCCGCCACCCACTCCTCGCCGTATGCTGCCATGAGAGCGCTGCTTACTACCATACTGGTAACTTTTGTTTCGCTTTTTCTCAGTTTTTGATAACTACGCTATACCTTTAATTGTATTTTATTTGATTTTCGTTATACTCTTTCTTTTTCACATCTCTTAGAAAAAGGCCAATTAAAAACTCCCTGTATGACCTGCTGTGGTCCGCAGTTCGCGAAAAACATCTCTTTCTGTTTAGCTTTTAACATTATTTTGAGCTTTTTAATCTATGTGAATACCAAAGTAATTCCCAAGACTGCATTTTTCCTCAGTAGTTGTGATGTGCCTGATTCATAGAAATTTTCCCACTGAAGGTGAATTGACTGGGTCTGCGAGATCGTTCAGCACGGCTTTCCGCTGAAGCAAAAAATCACATGTTTGAGATTTTGCAGGGTATTATGACGAATAATCGCTCTGACCTCGACCTTGGCTTTTTGTTGCGAACAACTTCGCTTGGCGAACAGTCGGCGGTCGGTCTGCCGCGACGCAATTCCCCATAAAGGGTTTTCTGAGCACGATAGTACAACTGTACTCTGTGGCCCTCCCGTTCCTGCGGAAACACTTGGTTTATGGGAGTTCAGTCTTCTTTTTTCGAAGTTTCGCTCATTCGCTGTCACAGTTCGACGCGCTTTGATTTTCTACTGCAGACTTTCCGTCGCAACTTCGGGTAGATATTGGAAAGATTTAGGGTGTACTGGTTCCAAAAGCGAGGAAATGGTTACCACTTATGGAACGATAGTTCAAACGCCAAGATTGACCGTGAAAAATGTTCACTGGCTCCCTTTCCCAATCGAAACTCTTCCGAAGCGTTTTCTTTTGATGTCTGATGCAGTCTCGCAAATTAATTATCGTGTCAAGAGAAGGTATCGGCTGTTTCTTTCGCATCGCAACATGGTTCTGGGTCAAGTGTCCGGGATGTTCATGCTGAGTGAGAAGGTCTCTGATCCTCGATAGAAACTGAAATCGATGCTTCGGACAGATTTTGTTTTCGTTTTTAGCAGCAGGTTTATCTCGATCCGGTTTCAGGTGATCTAGGTACGCGGAGGTTTCTTCCATCGTTTCTAACGAAAAATAAGGACTCAGATAAAAGCATAAAGCACTGGACATTGATCAATCCTTCTAGGGCTGCGCCACGCATTTGACCTCCCTTTGGAATCGCAGTGGCTTGCACGCGATTTGGCCTAAGAAAACTTGCGCAAGTCAGGCCACGTGCAAGTCAGTGTTTTTATCCACTCAGACAAATGCGGTAGTGATTCACAGACCCAGAGGAATCGAAGATCGGCCGAATGGCGTACGGTCCAAGAATTGATCTTCCCGCATTTTATGTGGTGCCACTTGTCACTACACCTCGTCCACCCAGCAGCGTGCAACTAAAGCCGCTGGCGCTTGAGCCACTCTCCCTTTATTGAGACAGAAGGGCTCTTAAGGGCAGCAGGCGCGACACTGTCGCGACTCAAAGTGCGAGGCAACGGCGCTAAGGCCTTGCCTTGTGTGCTGCCGTGCTGCCATCCTTATCAATCGCGGCATACGTGGCGTCTGCGCCCTCTCGCGTACGACGTACTCTCTCGCGTTTTCCCTCTCCTCGCAGCGCTGTGTCTCTCCGTCATACACGGCCGACCTCACAAGGGAAATTTCAGTGTTTTTAGGGCGCTTTCTGATTTTTCTCCCTACTAGCGTTCCTTATCTCACTTTCTGCCTAAGTTTCGAACAGTTCGATCCCCGTTGGTAGTTTGAGTACTGAGGTAAACAAAAATATAGCACTTCTGCATCCGATCAATTTGGATCGCGAAACTCCCATTCAGAGTCACAAGAGCATTTCGGTGATTTATTGGCCTATACAAAAAGGTGAAAACTTAGCATACGTGTAGCTTAGTGGTATCTTCTACCTTGACTGCTTGTTGTTTCCGGAAAAGGTGGAAAGTTCAGTGTGCTACGCTGGATTCTATTCCAGATTGGAATCTGAATGTGGAGAGTTTGACCTGTACATGTGACACCAGTCCCTCTTGCCGTTGCCTTACCGTGGCCTCAATGAGCGCACGGGAAATATCAGCTCACGGTGGCTGGTGAGCGTGCGGTATCTCTGCCTTCTGTCAATCGGGCGCTGCTGTGGACGAGAGTAGCAATTAGTTATGGAGAAACACTTTTATGAGTTGGTAGACTTTGATGGTGATTTCAAATGTGTTATGGCATTCCTTGCAGAAAGTCTAATCATTGTTTCATGTATGAGCTCAGCCTCGAAATTCGTTCCTTCACCACTGTAACATTCTTTACCCCATTGCTGATTGCAATGTGAACGGCAGTAGGTCACTCAGGCGAGCATCGTTCCTCTTGATTTATTCGACAATCCTCGCAATTAACTTAGTTTAGCTTACCAAACGAACGTATAGCTTTCAAGTCAAGAAAACAAAATATATTTAACTACCCATCAATGGTGGCTTCCAAGGTTTCTGATAAAAAAAAACAACGAAAATATGAAGGAATCCACCACACACACAGCGCCGTGGTCCACAATGTGTGCAGCTCTACGATTAGAATCAGAATAGTCGTAGTCCTTATTCTTGGAAAGAATGACTTACTATTAAGTTTGTCCTGAGCCTTGTGATGCAATTTCTCGCGTATGGCATTATCTTGGAATTTCTTGAGGATTTCGGAAACTTCTTATAATCATCCACTCGACTTGAGCTCTTCAATTTTGCGAATGAGTCCCGAGACCCACTCCACTAGACACTTTTCGCAAACCCTCTTGATCGGGGAATCCCGTGAAACTTGTCGTGCACTTAAACGGCTTTTTTGAAGAGGTGCAAGTGCGTGTTTCTTGAGGTTCAATAATTCTCCACACGTTGCTTCATCGTTGCCAGAAAAGGCATCTCCATCCGATTCGCCAACTGGCTCCTCGGTTTCGTGGATAAACTCGTCTTTAAGGGTACGTGAGTGAACGATTGTTACGTTCTGATAATCGAAGACTAACCAGTTCGAAGATGGACTAGTTGCATGAAAATGACAACACAACATCCTGGGGCGAAAAGTTGAAAGCGAAAGCACCAGCGATTAATCCGTATCCAAGTTTTCCAACAACATTCACGGGTTGGAGCCCTCGTCATGTTTTCCCCATCACAATCTGAGCCACATCAAATTAGGGAAACTTACTATATCCGTAGCCTATTTCCACCAATAGTGATCGTGGAACTCAGGAAAGTGTTCTATGGTACGACGACATATTTGAACATCACCGTTCTCATATGAAGGGAAAAGTGATCTGGAGTGGCGCAACCTCCTAGTCCATTTTCCATGCAAACACGTGCTATTACAGCTTCACGCCTTTCACACATCATTCTAGCTTTGTTTTCTTAAAATGAGTGAAGCGAGCCTCAGCTAATCCAAATGAGTCGAACATTTGGTTTGAAGGCGGTTTCTTGCCGGCTAACAAGCTCATCACGTCGGACGTGTGAGTGCTGAAAGCTATGGTACGTATACCATGAAAAGCTGAGTTGGAATGAAATGGTGCCCCGGTAGCGTAACTGGTAGCGCACTTGCCCGGAAAGCGAGAGGTGCGGGTTCTAGTCCCGCCTGGGACAAAATTTTGTTCATTACCCACCATTGAACAATTGTCGCAAGTGAACTGGGGCCAACAGCCGCATAAAACGACTGAGGTGAGTTTATTTCATCCGTAGCGAAAAATGATACAGTCCAACATTTAAAGTCTGTGGATTCCCTAGTTCTCTCTTGATCGAACCTCGGCATCACCGTTAAGTATAGCGTTTTTCTTTTGCCAGCGGGGTTTTTAGGTGACAACTTTGTTAACGACCCGACGTTTCGGCCCGATCGTCTTCGCCAGGGAGAGTCTGCTACCGTGAGAGCTGAACAACGCATCTAGATAGTAGTGGTTGGTAAATCTGTAGATCTGTCGTCATTCTGATGAAAAATCTGTAGATTCCGTCGTCGTTGCAACATCATATTCGACGGGGAGCCCCTAAGATTGAAATGGCAGCTGGTCGACTCGTTGTTGTCTTTGGAATTTAACCCATTGGCGACATTGCGGCTCGATGTGGGGACGCAGCATAGGGATAATTCTTTTGCGTACGATTTTCCAAAACTATTTTAGTGGCATACATTAATCAGGAAGGCGTTTGTAGTACTTATGGTAATCGTGGCCCATGCATATCTTTCTAAATAATGTTTTACGGAGGGGGGGGGGTCCTAAGTGATTTTTCGAAGGAAAACTTGTATTTTCAAGTATGAGGCTGGGTTATTGCTTTCCACTAGCTAGAGGTGTGACACAACTTTCCACAAAAATAGATCTGGATCCGACCCAATTTGAGGGTTTCAGAATAGAAATTGAAAAATTTCTGTCTCGCTGCGAAATCCACCCTTGGACAAAACGAAAAGATTTAGCTCATTTTGCAGCGATCGGCAACAATTTGAGACATGCGAAGTCTCAACAGTTCTTGCTTTTAGATTCGATATTTCTGGTGTAGGTGATTTGCTGCATTATGATGCATTTTTCGAGAATATTGAAAAAGGCGTGGATCCCCTGGCAGACACGCGAAAAATCACATTGTCAACAATGGGATAGGTCACAATGTCAGGTCACAGCCATTGTTCCTGCTGGATGATCTGTGCTCCAGGGTCAGCTACACCGCCACTTCAAGCAATGGAGCTATTTTCATAAAAATCGAATCTGCACGTAATTTCGCTACAGATACGAAGTTCACACAAAGTTCTCCTTATGCTAATACTTCTTGAAGTGAACCGGTTCAGCCGAAGCCGTCTGATTGCAAAATTATGAATTGCTTTGCGATTAGGAACCATTTCTTCTGAGCGATAAGATTCAGGGAAACAAGGACTATTCCTCGTTGTTAACTTTGGAGTGAATTATTGAGTGTGCACCCGCTTCTAAATAATCGAGAAACAGCTCGGACCAGGAGCAAGCTGTTTTTGTATCGCATATTCCATTGCTTTGTGAACGATATCGAAATCCAATAACTTTTTTCAATTAACAAGGGGGGAAGTCACGATCTGGCAAAATATAGAGATTTCCAATTCTTAAGTGTTGATCAACTAATTAGTCCTTATTGGATGTATTGTGCACCTTTCTCCATCAATGGCGCAACCCACGCAGATGTTTTGTAAATGATTCCCCTCCGCCCTCAGGATAGTTTCGTAGAGGACAGTCGCAGATGTGGTCCTGTTCATGACAGTTGCCTGCTAGAGCCATGCAAAGACAGCTTCGATAGCTTCAATCTTCCCTGTTTGTAGCAGTCTGTTGTCTGGAGCCCTCTCATTTGTTCTGCTCTCTCACCTTATACTCTCCTCTCCGCGCACAGTCTTCATTTGTGTTACCACAGCTGATATTCAAATGAAAACGGATTAAGTATTTAGCTATTCGTGTTGAAATATTTTTTTTCTTTCTTTCTTTTCGGAAATTCGATTTTTGTTCGACAAACTTTTTATTTCACTTAGTATATTTCATTTATTTGAAGAGCGAATGACACGCAGAGCACTTTGGTGCTCGGCCAATGGTATCATCTATAGCACTCGGATAAAGTGGGAACTTTTCGACGGATTATGTGAGATCGTCAGGATACCGCTAGAGAGAACTGACGAGCACCAGCTAGCTGAGCTAAAACAGTATTGTGATTTTCTGTTTTTAGGTCGAGATCTAAGTACTCGATTCAGATTAGGATTGATTCACGGACTTAGTACCAACGTACCCATCCTCGCTTATCAGGCGTTGTGCAGTGAAGTTCGGTGATATTGAGTGAAAGATGGCTTTTTTACGAGATGTTATCCCGCTAAGCAATCTTGGTCTTTTATGGGTGGTGTGTTGGGGGGTTTGTCTAGTTATAGAGTGCGTGAGAATCAGCTCTTTCTGAGATATGTAGGATATATAGTGGTGCTAGCTCTGCATATTTGAGATGGGCTAAGACGATTTGTGTTGCTATCTATTGCGTAGATGTAGTCGGAGAGCTATTTGTTTTTTTAAGAGCGAAAAAGGCTGGTGAGAGCCGCTGTGTGAGGAAGCTGCGTGCTCGTATATTTCCGATACGTAAAGATCCACGTCGTAGCGATCTCTCTCGGCGTACAGGCGTTGTAAACAGTTGTTTCTCGCGGCGTGAGCGCGTGATTGCGGCAAGGGAGTCGGTGATTGAATATTTGACAGTGCGAGATACGATGCGATAAATATTGGTTCATTGAGGAGAACAGGCAACATATCGAAAACGATAAAAACTTTCGGTGGAGAACCATTTTTTTCCTTTCAATGTGCCGCACGGGGGACAAGTCCAACTTATCAGTCAGCAGTTGAGAATACATATTATCTTATTGCAAAGATGAAGTACATTTGCAAAGACTTGAAGAAATCCAAAATCGCGGTATGGATACCTCTAAATGAGTCAGAAGAAGCAGTTCCCGAAGGTCGCGAATTGCACTTTCGGGAACTGCTTTTTGGCGTATTCGCGACACTCAATTCTTCATATCACCTTGCTCAGTGATGTGTCTGTTGCAGGAAATGAAGGATTAGAAAAGGAGGGGTTGGAGACTCCTTGCGCTGTCCTTCCGGAAGTAGGCGCAAGTGCTGACTGTATCTAGCAGTCTTATGTCTAGATGTTTAATTTTTCTTGTGAAAAATGCTTGCTGATATTAGTCCGCTCGATGCCCGGCTCAGTCTTAACGTACTTTTCTCGCGCTCCGAAATGGGACGTTGTCAATCGCTTGCGTTATAATTCTTCAGGCATGATGTACTCCTGGTTATTAGTATAGCAACTCACAGAATTTTTAACAGATGTCTCGCCTCGATGGGTTTCGAAGAGTTTATCTATGATCTTTTTCCGCACGAATATAAAGAATTGATGGTCCTTTTTATGGTGCTACTCTGCGAGAGAGGCCATTAGTTTATTGCGCAACGGATAAATGTAAATTGGCTAGATAGGTGCCCAGATGATAGTCGCTATTACGAGTATCGTCTAATACAATTACTTTAGGAATTTGATTGGAAGTAGTGTTATTATTTTAGATGACGAACATGAATCAGGATCAGAGATAATAATGTAATCTCAAGAAAAGACCTAGATAGGCTATTTAGGTTGGTTATATCTATATAGGGGAATTGACTGTTGTCATTTGGTGAGAGGGCTAATTTAATTCACTTTCTCACCTCTTGTATATTACTGTGCCAGTCTTTTTTGATGAATAGCTAATGCACTTGTGCAGTCAGCTATGTGTAGAAATTGCAAAGTAGGCTTTCAGAGCACGAATGACGCCGTATGAAAGGTCTCGCGTTTTCAGTTGGTCGTGGAATGGAAAGATATGTGGGTAAATTGGGTAGCAAATAGCACTTGAAAGATACAAAATGTGAGGATTTTAAGCTTATTACTGCCGCATAAGTTAGAAGAATCTTTATGCGTAATAAAGGTATATAGATAAAAATATATCTTTCTGATATCTTTTCGCGTGGAGCTACCTTTGTTTAGTTTCACTACCGATGAGGTTGAATGGCGTTGACTTAGGTACGCGGATGGATCAGTTACGTTCGTCTTGTAAGTGTAGTACTACATTCACAAGCGTCCTTTCCTATATCTATCATTTTTTCCATATTTGGAGCGGTTAATCAGGGGCGAAGAAGTCCAAGCAACCAACGCGACTTAGCCTTGGTTATGTGGGTGGCTATAGCGCCGCCGGAAGTTTTTTCTCGAACAGAGCATCTGAGAGGCGACTCACTCTAAAAGGAGAGTTTTTTCTGTGTCACAGTGCCCGAGTGAGATTGTTGCTATAAGTTTCCAATAAGGATGTATTACAAAGAGTGTATTGAGGACGCATGTACGGACCATAAAACCATGTTTCATTTTTGCTGAACTGTCATAGCAGTACCAAAAAAGAAGCATAAGTTACTGTTAAGGGTTCGATCCCCCGTGGCGAAAAATTTCGCATTTAGGTTGGCGCCTATAGTTTGATGCCCAAATTCGCGCTGTAATATTGCCACCTTGCTGACATTTCTGTGCTGTGAACTGCATGGTATTCGAGACTTTTAGCCCTCAGTTCTGCGTTTTATGTTTATTCAGGATGTTTATTCAAGATAAATGTCAAATGACAAGTATTAGGTAATCTCATACAAACATGTGAGAGGTTTTATTCAACGTGATCAGCAAAAAAATTTAAAAAGCAGTATTTTGAGGCATTAATATAAAGAGATTTGTCCAAGTGCGACAACCCATTCACCGTCCGGGAAACTGGGAACCGAGCAGCTTCCTTTTTGCTCGGCAAAATGCACTTGGCGTCAGCTCGATGATCAAAGAGTTGCCGTAGCGCTTGCAAGCGCTCGCGCCTTCAGTTGGCCTGAGGTAGCATGGCTCCAGTCGGGAATTTACCTCGCATAAGTGGAGGAGGTCTCACTATTTTTCGGTCAAAATACCTCTGAAAAATGTGAGCTACTTGGGGCACGGCACTGACTTAGGTGATGATGTCGTTCTTGTTTGTTGTACGTTCCTATCTAATTGTCTATTTGGCTCGTTAAAGCAACAGTCCAGGCAGGGTTTCAACTACTTGGTCATTAGGCGGTCAAAACATGCCCCAGCCCAACTAAAGTTTATAGGAAATGTCTTTAAGTTCAAAACCTACCTCTAAAATGCGCTGGAAGGGGTCGAAGTCCTCTTGGAGGGGGCGGATCACCCATACCGAGGCGGATCGCCCAACATACGCTGTGCAGAGTCCGTGCTTGACTAGCGGTCGTTGCGGGACCGCCGCGCTTGAAGCGCTTCAATTTCGATTGCTGGCAAATAGTTATGTATTTGCAAGCATGCATGGCTATTTGCCAGCAGTTGCAATTGGAGCGCATGTACTACGGGCAGGTTCGGACAACTCGTCCAACACACGTCTCCCTAAACGGCAGGGGGAGTCCCTGTCTAAGCCCCTGCCCGACGTTTTTTTCTACTTTTTCTTTCTCCATTGACCAACTTCTCACCTGCAACGTCATTATAGGTGGTCCTTACCCGCGAATTCGTTCCTGGATTGTTGCTTTAAAAAACAAAGCATACCTCACGAGCAACCATGGAAGTTTTTCCCGGACAGAGCCGTCTGAGGGGCACATCTAACAAGGGAGGTCTTTTCAGGGCAAGGTGCGCTTTTCAAAACGGTTTTGTGGACGCATAGGGAACACAAAACCATGTTTCATTTTCGCTGAACGGTTATAGCAGTACCAAAAAAGAAGCATAAGGTACTGTTAAGGGTTCGATCCCCGTGGCGACTAAATTTTGCATTTGGGTTGGCGCCTACGGTTTGGTGCCAAATCGCGCTAAATATCAAAATCAGATGTCAAATTCATCGTCAGGACCATTTTGAAGCCAACAAGTGGCCGCCAACCTTGATTGCAAAATTTAGTCGCCGCGGGGGATTGAACCATCAAGAGTATTATTCACCACTTTTTTGGTACTACTAAAACCGTTCAGCGAAAACGAAACATGGTTTTGTGGTCCATACATGCGTCCCTACAACATGTACTAAACCGTTTCCAAAAAGCGCACCTTGCCCTGAAAGACCTCCCTTGTAAGAAGTCCATCGCTATAATAATCGTCCCACGTTATTCTATTTACTCATTTTGGGCAATTCTCCTTTGGCATTCGTCCAAGTCCACGCTTGTGACTTGGGCTCATCGTAAAATTCCACTCAAATTTCGTTCATGAACGACGCCCAGTTTGATAGCCTTTAATGACGTACTTGGCAGAGAAAAATGTAGCTACATGAGCTAATTCGATTCTGGTCTTGTGCGTCTGTAAGCAAAAAACGTTCTCTGGACAATCCCCAATTTTTGAGCACACTTCGGCTAACAGTTGAGCTAGACTGCAAGTCTCGTGGGCAAACATCGCAAAGGTTCAACATCTGTGATGCGCCATTTGAAACCTCATTTCATCCACCCGCTCTTCTTGGGCAAGGTGGACAATATGAACGCGTCCTCAACCACAACTCGCTTCCGTTCTCCCTTCTTTGAGCTCTCACACCATATCTTCAACGTAGCACTTCGAGAACACTGTATCACGCGTAAGTTGAGCCAGCACACACAGAATTCGAGTTGCGAATTTTACGTGTGTCACCAATCATTTGGAAATTCCACCTCGATTTCGGTCACTATGGGTTCTTTTATGTTTCTTAAATGCTTCTTGCATCCGTACAAACTGAATCGGAATTGCCGCAGCTAGATGTGTTGGTTCTAAAACAACCAAGTGGAGGACCCTAGCTCTTTACGTCTCCCCA
>MU895575.1:0-15520 GCA_036418205.1 Ostertagia ostertagi
TACAGAAGATATATGTAGGCGGATATATGGATTTGGAGGCCTTCCGAATAAAAATAATGCCAGGGCAATCTTTGAGAATTATAAACTTACACAGCGGAATGCAGCCTAGTCCGATCAGTGTGAAAATGAAGGTTATCTCGTTTCCCTCCACTTCCGTGACGTGATCGAATCTCATCAATGGCGTACATGCCTCAAGTCCTGAAAAAGAGTAATGTTATAACTCATCTCGAGATAACTTCTCTATGCGTCCCAAGTTGCTGAATATGTAAGCGGCTTGCCTATAGGGTAGTATAATAGTGCGATAAACTCCGGGCGAAAGCCGTTCAGAAACGACGCCTTTAGCTTCTGTCCTTCTGCCCGTCCCTGTCCTCACTGTTTCTTCCGCCGTCAGAGTCTCTTGCTCTGGCATACACCCTCGCTGCCATCGGCTGTCCAAGGACCGTATATCATGGATAGTATACACCAGTACCCGGCCGGGGGATGGGTCCCTAAAGCTCTGCGTCTTCTACCGCGGTCGATGATGCAATCGCAATGGACAAGAATAGGGGGATGCTAGATACGCGCAGCTTTGAACCCCAATCCCCCGGGTGCTTCTGCAGAAGCCGTCAGCCATACACCACCCTTCCTATTGTCACGGGAAATGCCTTTGAAGAATTTAGGATCGGCTTGAAATTCCCTCTATATCGAAGGTACCAAACTGGACGAAAAGTTCGGTGTAGATCACCTGTGATATTTACTTGGAACGGCTGTGGACAAGGATCGTCACCTCCGAAGACAAACACCTGAAATTCTTTCATTTTTTTTGAAGACAAAAAAAGAAATGATGTGGTGGAGATGAGGGTAGGTCAAAATGTCTTACGTTATTCTGCAGCCACTGGTCAGATATCCCTATGGTCTCTCGAATGATATCCTTTAGCGTAATATTGTGTATCCTTTCAATTTCTTCGCTGGTGAATATGCCATTCAGTCTGTTTTCGAACCAGAACCTGTAAAAATAAACCCTTTTCCAAATACTAGTCATAGGTTTGATACAAAATAATATTAGAAATTACAGAACTATAGAAGCTGAAATTGGAACCTTCCAAAAGACCTCAGAGTTTTTCATTTATCAATAGACTTATAGCCGTCATTTCTTTAGAAAAACCAGAGAGTCTCTTTGGGAGAAGCTTACCTATCTGAGCTGCGGAGTCGATCGAACTGCTCCTTCAATATTGCTTTGAACAGTTCACCCGGCTCGCCGTCCACTTCCAGCATCCCACCCACAAACGCATCCAAGCCACCGATGTCGCCGCCATAGAGGTTAGAAAGACTGTCGAATAACTAAATCGATTTCGATATCCAGTGGGAAATATAAAATTTTGTCTTATTTTATCAACATTTCGGTTTTTTTCAAAAGGATGGTTCTGCTAATGTTATCTTTACCACCAGTGAACGCTCTTCTATGAACAACACCTTCAAATATTGGGCAAGACTCCTACTCGATCCACTACCTAATTTTCCTTATCGTCCACATAGGATTTATTAAAACTCTTTTAAGAAGAAAATATTTCGAACTAAGGCCGATGTCAGACTTTGCGAATCGCGCGATTCGCTAGCGTCCGCGGTCGCGTTGCGGTACCAGCCAATTGAGTGATTCACTGGCCGCGACGCGACCGCAGACGCTAGCGAATCGCGCGATTCGCAAAGTCTGACATCGGCCTATAAGAAGGGCGTCGACCATTCCTTCAGATGGAGAACCAAAGATCAATTGGAAGCCATTCGCTTTTGCTCATTCAATTCAGCAGAAATATTGATAATTCGTGCAATCTTTCCCCAGTTCATCGGAGTTTTTGAAATTAATTTAGGAAGAATAGGATCCGGAAATGAGAATAATATCAGACAAGGTTGCACGTGTTTTGGTCGTAATTGCACGCGGTGCACACCGTGAGGCGTAAAACAAAGGCCTCTATAAATTTAGTTTTGCACACTGTGAGTTTTTTATACGATATAATGATTTCAACAATTTCGAAAGGATCACTAGTCAGTGAGAAAGATCTATGAGAGTCAGTGAGAAAGCACTTACGACTCTGTTCGTCTGGTACAGCTTCGGGTTGATCGTATGCCATTCTTTCTCCGGCAAATTGAACCTCTTCCTCAGGGTGTTATACGACGAAAGGCCGCCATCTCGTCCTCGCATGATCGTCGAAGCCACAGCGTCCAATCGGCGAGAAATGCAAGGGCCCGTAGGAAAAATCTGAAAACCTTCCTTGGTCCTACGATAAATTTCATTGGAAAATTCTGGTGTGTTTGGAGAAGTTAAAGCTATTTGTTCCTCAATTTTCACAACAGGACCACTGCTACTTTTATCTATATAAAAAAGCATCTAGGACCTCTACCTCGTAAGTCTTCAACAACGATGACATCCTCAGGCTTCGCCCACTTGAGAGATCATTCCAAGTATGAACTCGTCCATCGAATATTCCTCTACGATATCTTGCGAATTCCACCTTAATGGGACGCTTTTTGTAAGCATCGGATAAGAAAAACAGATAGGTTGATTAGTTTCGTCGGGAAAGAAAAGATTGGGCGTTGAACAACTCCACTTTGGGATTGCGCCACGCCTTCCGTTTCCTTTGAGGGTCGTAGTGGAATTTCAACTTCGATTTGGATTTACAATGAATAATGGAGGCCAACTCAGTGGTATTATTGTCGCTCTATTTGAATACGAAGGACTTGAGTCGCTTTTGCGATGAATAAAGTAGCGGTCAAAGTGTCTCCCGAAAACGGGCTTTTCGCACTCTCTCTTTTGCCAGGAAAAAAATCAGTGATGATATCGAAAGTTTTGTCTTTCGAATTTTTTGATTCTTTGAAATCTAAGAATATAAAAACACTGATATACGATAGCATATCAATATTTGTAGGGCATTGCTCAAGTGAAAAATAATAATGCACGAAAAATCGTTAGGCGAACTCCCCACAACCCGTGAGGTCAATTCCTAAATAACTGGTCCCAGTTGAATAGCAGGCTCTATGGCAAACCGAGCAGGGTTGATTTCTTTCGGAGTGTGAGGAAGCTCCTCTAACCATTGTGCCGTCTTTGCGTGTTTGAGGGAGGGAGTGGGTAAGACGAGAATCGTTCCACCAGAAAAGTTAAGGCACAGGACCTTTCCCCCTCATAAGCCCTCTACAACCCCATGACATTGCACAAAGTTTTAGCTATCATTCTGAATATTACCCAGTTCTGGCAGAGACGAGCGGCAGGGAAATCGCCGACTTTTTTACGGAACTTGCAGGCTTCCGCGTTTTTCCGAAGAATCATAGCTGGTGGAATCTGAACACGTAATCTTCATATGATGCTTTTCTTCAGTCACACCTCCAGGGTCAGCCGTCACGTTGGACCAATTTCGAAAATTTTACGACCTCCCCCTTCTAAGGACCTCGATACGACCCCCTCCTCAGGGTTTAACCCCTCACGATCATCCTCCACCACCCTCGCCTGCCATCGCCATCATAGGGGGCGATTCTAGAGCAATTTGATTCTGAGACCAGTCGACACAGCCCAACCCCGCCCACTTTTCCTCAGAAAATTGCCGTCGAGCGGGGGGAGGGTATTATATCGAATGTGAAACGGCAAAATTTTCACACTCAACTCAACCCAAAATCCCAGCCTACAACCTAATCCGCTCTCCGTTCCATAAAAAATCATCCCTTCCCTTACTGTAACATTAACGCTACCTCGCGAAATACACCCCCCTTCTTTTCCACCCCCAAATACGACCCCCCACCGTCCGTTGGACTTTGTCTGCTTCGTTGCTTTACGGAGACTTTGTCCAACGGACGGTGGGGGTCTTATTTGGGGGTGGAAAACGGTTGTTGACGAAAAACGGTTGTTGTGGAAAACGGTGGTTGACCCTGCATCTATCTCTAACAGCAAAAGGATAATTCACTAGGAAAAAGGCTTCAACTGACAATGGTATGCACATATCTGGATGCCGCAGCAGCAAATGAATGTGAGATTCCTGGTGGCACATGGGGCATGTATTGCTTGTACGGCTCCACGTCCTCGTTGATCAGCACAGGCAGAAAGTCGTAATAAATGATTTTCTGAAAGTAATAGCTGCTTCGTTGCTTTATATGTACATTTCTAAGTTGAGAGCGTTTTAGATTTTGTGCCTTATTCTTTGGGCGTATTTGTTTAGGTTAACGGGTTTAGAAATGAAGCAATCCCTTCTATTTAGCCTTATTGTGATAAAGGAAAGTGAAATAAGGTTGCTTAGAACCTTTGACATCACAGCGCGCGCCGACCAAGGGCGGAGTTTGTGCTTTCGTCCAATGAACAAGTTCATTGTGTTGATTCCAATACCGTTTACCGTATTTTAAGGTAACTCACCATATTAGTGGAGCGGCGAACCAAGAAAGGGTGGGAGCAATCAACATCCGCAATAACAGCGGCGGCTTTGGATGCTTCCAAAATCCTGAAGGGGTTTTTTTCTTGTTCCCTCCCATCTGAGGGACCAGGTACGGCATAAAATACATTTTTATTTTCGAGCCGTACGAGCCCTACCTTTTCCGGAAGTGCTCTAAAAGCATGGCATGTAACGTTTGGACTTGCACTGGATTACTTTCAAAGGCAAACTATTATCAAAGATCATCAACAGATTTTTAAAATGCATATTGCTAACAGCGTCCTCCACCCCCTCCCTCCCTCCCCGCGCCCCCCGCAATTTGCTTCGCAAGCAGTTCCGCTATAGAACAGCAATTCCAAGTCGGCGATCGATTGAATGGCTACTGAAATAGAAAGCGATTCACCCATGCTTCGAGGCAGCTTGAAAAAAGCTCCTCATCGTTCCATGCAGGATATTCCTCTTTCATTCTGAAATAGAGATGATTACCAAAACCTGTGCACTAAAAAATAATAGGGGAAAATTGTAAAAATATCATTATTATACACCTCTTGGCTATGACATTGTGCCACCTGAAGAGCATAATACCTATGGAAAGAAGACCAGGGTTCTCATTCACCCGCGAGTCGCCTAGCACTGAAACAAGTGATTTGTAGCAATAAATAAGTGGAATTCGTAATAAGATTACGATGTCCTAGGAAAAACACCTATCTAAGGAGTAAGGCTAGAAAATGAAGGGAATAAGAGAACTATTAATTAGACGGAAAAGGCGCTCAGGACTGAGTAGCGATGGCTGTGGGGTGAGGATTACTCATGAACATCAGCGTCGTTCATTGGTGGATAACTGAAAGCAGTGGAATTACAAGGCTTTTGAATGACCGCAAATTGGATGAGACCCTTTTTCAGATCCCTCCTTGAAAGTGCCATTTTCAAAAGATCTCATTGATGCTACCCATGGCTCCGTAGCACTGTATATGAATGACGCATCAATCCATGCAGTTCTTTCGTTAACCTGAAAATATCCTCAAAAAATCAATTTTTAAAAATCAAATGCCTTTGTAAGCATTGTCTTAGAATATACTAAACGTTTCTTAACAGCTCGGAACAAAAGGCGTGGCATTTCGATTGTTCTGACTGGCCTTTGTTTCGGTGAAATCATATGGCCTTCATCCCCTTTTCCCTACTAAACTCTGGCCAGCATTTCATCGCATTTACATTGGAAAATATTACAAATAGAATAAACAAATATTCGGCTCGCGCAGCACAGTTGCTGCCAGAGTTACAGATGCAACCTGTCACTTTTATGACACGCAAGGTAAATGTCAGAACACGGCTGTCAGTCTCAAGAGATCAAACCACAAATCAGCTGGTCTGAGTCTCCTTTTCAAAATCAAAAAAAAACAAGTCAAAATTCCATTTCTAGTTCTCTGAGTTCTCGGCTCACCTGTTCTCTAGGGCAATCGAAACCTTTACCCGTAGTTTTATCGTATTTCCCACGTGTGAAGGGAATACCAGTGACGGTGCCATTGCCGTTGAATGCCTGAATAGATGATTTAGAAACTCTGGATCTTCTTGACCGTCCATAGTCCAGCTTTCGGCTTGGTGAAGTAATATTGGCTCGAATATCAACGTTTCAAAACGCTCTTGTTCAAAGGCACAAACCAGGCAAGGTCAGGTGAACTTTTCCTTGCGGTCTTTGTAAGTCATGTGACGCCCCTAGAAGACAATCACAAATGTTGTGTTACCGTGTGCACCGAAAACCAACCGACAAGAGCGCTTGGGCCTTGCAAAGTAAGCTGCTGAAGCTGCAGAGTTTTTTCTCTTATCAGGCTGTTGTCTGGCGCTCTCTCATCTGTAGCGCTCTCTCGCCTCATACTCTCCTCTCCGCGCTTAGTCTCTCATTCCCTTAGCACAGCCGATTAGGAAGGTGAGTGAGCCCTCAACCTAAGCGTTTCCGACGGATTCTTCTTCCTTCTTTTTTCTTCACTGCCGGCCCACTTGGCACCAATACTCGTGTTTGTGTGCTAGAGCAACATCATTGTGATCCTGGGGTATGGCTTTAATCAGTTTCTGACTTATTCAGTAAGATTGATTCGGAAAGACGTGATTTTTGTGAACAGAGCTTACCTCATCGTCGATGGCAACTGGGATTTTGACAATCTCCAAAGGACAGCTTGTTTCCGTTGAGGCTGTGATCTCATACACAACCATTTCAACTGAAATATTCCGACAATTGCTTCTGTAGTTGATTTTCTGCGCTAAACTTTTTAGTTGTTTATGGGGTCCCTCCTACTACACTTCACGTCTAGTCCCTTCAATTCCACTACGTACACATTGTTAATACGACCCTCCCCCTCTCCCTCGAAGTCAAACACTTCGAGGAACTTTCCTTTGATATTTATTTTCTGTGAGCCTCACTACTGTTTCTTGGAAATATTCCGAGATTAAATTAGCCTTCCTCACAGCGATAAACTCCACTCAAGCTGAAGCTGTTGAGTTGAGGCGTCTCTTTTGTGTGCAAAAGTGAACGGCTACCCTCATTAGCGGTTGCTTCTGCCCGTTGGTAGACTTGACACATTATTTTTGTCGACTTTCGCAGACCTTTTAATATGCCGCTTCATGTTTAGGATGACATCTCCTCTTAATTCCGCGACCACTCTCTGCACTACTTCCCTCCCCCCTCCCCCCACCGCCTGGAAATAATAACACTACTAAAAAGAGAAATCCTAATTTTAATTACCGTTGTGTTACTTGGGTTTGAGCCTTTCTTTGGTTTTGTTTTCCTTTTTTCTCTTTCATGCTCTCCCAGCACTTTTGCTATCATTTCTCAAAACAACCAGAGCACCATACACTATCTTAAAGGACGAATTCACATGAAAGCATCCTTTGTAAATTAACCTAGGGATGGTGAGTGGTTCAAGAAGAAGGAAGAACCATGAGAAACGGCCCAGAACCCGAGAAATGGTACCCCTTCCTTGCCCGTTGATTCGAGCATTGATGCGACTCTCATCGCTGTGCCCTCTTCAACACTACGCTCTCTCAGCTATCTAATCACTCGCCACGTATTGAACTACGGCGAGTGATCAGATGATCGGTGGGCGGAGATCGCCGGACCCGCCAGCTTTGAGGCATGATAGGTCGCCGAGGTCAAATTTTTCCATGCGAATTGCGCGTCAGTTCGCACCCTCAGGAGGTCCGTGGGTCCCTCAACTAGGTCAGTTTCCCTTTCTTCGACCTTCATTCTAATCGTGAATTCCTCCTTTAAAAAATTTTTGCTAAAGAGTGAAGCTTCGTATATCAACATATGTTGATACCGTGAGTGCTGGCACAGTAACAGTAACGGCAGCCTTGGCGAAAGCAGCTGGTAGAAAGTATGCATGCTTTATGAATCAACCGAAGCCGTTCGATCAACAGCATCCCAAGCCACGTTCCCTCGCATGTTTTTCTCGCCTTTTGAAGTAAGTTTTTGAAAGTTTTCTAAAGTGAATTCTGACAATAGCGAAACGGATTGCGGTGAAGCGAAACTCACAGAAGAAGGCAAACATGGCGGTCAAATTGCGTCTGTTCCGGATGCCGGGCGAACCTGAAGTCACATTTTAAAATTTGGAACATTGTCCAGCTATCAGGGTGATACTGGATTCAAAAGCGCTACTATTACTGAATTTGCCTCTTGTCGTCCCTACGGAACTATTCCATGTAAGATTTTTGGAAAAGTGAATTGTTGCAGAGCATCAAAACTGCGCCATTACGATGGCTGGAGGGCGGTGCGGTTTCGATGACGTCACTATACGTCAATAGCAGAAGGGTAATTAAGAGGCGGTCCCAACCACACTCCTAGCGCATTTAGCGGTCTAGCCCTAGTCCTCCAGCCATCATGATCACTCCCTTTAAAATATCCTCTCACATACAAAATGACTATGCACGCCTCTAGAGCATCATAAATAGTGGTAAAGTGATTATCATATTCGCCCGGAAGCGACGAAAAATTATTTCGGTAGTGATATTGAAATGCAAAAGTAGCCATGGGACTTTTGGTTGTGGGCAGTAGAATTTTCCTCTCCCATGCAACTTACTCCCCATTCGAGGAAACTCCCACTTATCAAAGAAACTTCTTAAATCCCAAGTGGCGTGACACCATCCCGCTACATAATCTCCCATTGTGAAACATGGTCATTTCCAATCTCAATCGGTCGACACTGATGGTAAGTAAAAGTATAATAGGTTCTTCGCTGTTTCGGCTTAGGTGCCACACCTTTAGTACTTGCAGGCCTGCCCTTGATTCAAATAATCTTGCAAAATAGTTTTTTTGTTGGGTGATGTTGTAATTTATAAAAATCGCAGATCAGACAATGAAGTCTCTACCTCGTGTGCACCAAACAAACGGTACCTTTGCAAAACAAGTTCGGAGATAGGCTCGAGAATGAATGGTGAGCGAGCAGATTCATCGTGTATATTCCGTCGGCGTAGTTTGCAGGCGAATCTCTGAGCAGTTGACTACCTTAATTAAGGGCGTATTTTATGAGGAAAAAGCAGTTTATTGGAAACCCCAAACTGTCAGTGAAAGAAGAAATGCCGAGAAAAATGGCTCAAAACCCGAGAAACGGAAACTTTTCCTTTTCCGTTTACTTGCGCACTGATGCGACTCCCATCGGTGCTGTCCACTCCAACGGCTAGCGAACCTCCTTCTGAAAACTGGCTAGAGGCTCAGACAGGGGCAGGGGCTTTTACTGTGCGAGGGCTTAACGCGCGGAAAGGCCAAGACTAGATCGCCCGAGCATACCTTTATGTGAATTGCGGCATCGGTTCGCAACCCTTAGGAGGTCTGCAAAGGTGGAGACAGCTAGCCACGCTTCCTCCTTACTCGATTATCGTGGATACGCTCCTCTGGTTCGTTTTTTCCAAACAAAGATTGGCCCACGAAAAGACGGTGTCTTAATTTTGTGTGTATGTGACTAAACAAGATGCGAGAAGTTGATGGAACTGTTTTCACTAAAATTGAAGCTGAAGGTTCTTTCCCTATTCCTGCTGTAAAAAGGCTCATTCCTTGTTTTTTTTTTTCTTCAGTATTTCCTCCCTCCTTAATAGAATCAAGACATTACCTGAGCATTTAGCCGATTTCAAAGCTTGCATTTTTTTCTAACTATAATTTTGCTTATTATCGTAGTAATCGATGTCTAGGTGCCTGGGACTCCTGAGAGCACATTTCCTCAAGTTTGGTTTATCTGTTATGCTTCTAATGTAGATCTCTCACCCACGCTCCCCCATTTGGGATTTCCACGATTGTTGTACCAACCATCATAGCGTTGGAATTCCTGAGTTCTCAGCGAGTCTGAAAAGTTATTCCATTGTATCAAATAATTCATATTTATCACATAATATATAGCATACATTATACGAAGTTATACGAGATGTAATAAATAAATAAGTAATATATATATATATATAATATGGCTTCACGAGTGTCCACATCTCTAATCCACGTATCATCATAAATTCCTAAAAGTGAGGGCGCCTGGACCCTTCGAGCCGTCTCTGAACCAGGCCGTTGTACAGCTTCCTAGGGGTCCGTATTCACTTATGGGGGGGGGCATCATGATGGAGTTTCTCGGCGAATAGAGTAAAACTGGAACATCCAGCTTTTCACGCATGTCAAGTGACTCGCCTCACCCCTACCCCCTAGACTGCCTACACTCCTCATGCCTCGGTTTTACCGTAGCTTTCAGGAAAAACTGCATCATTATGCCCCCTAACTGGAATAGGTCCCTTTCCATTTCGCGCCTGCTATCCAAGCGTCACATTGTGAAGGTGATATCGAAATTCGCAAGGGTTTTTCAGATAATGTTTTTTATACTTTGCAACGCATACTCATCGTGTTCGGAGTCGTTTTAGGGAGGGAGGGAGGCATCAGGTGGAGGTCAATTTTTTAACTAGAACGCGAAACTAGAAGGGGCCGGATGACTTCTAAGTAACGATATGAATCAATATTTGTGTTTTCCTTGCATTCCTCCCCTCCCTGGGCTTAGACCCGTTGTCACCCTACCACAATCGGCCCGCTTTTATTTTGAATGTTCCCTCCCCCCGTAGGACAAGAGCGTCTACGCTCTAATCACATGCTGCAAAAGTGCACGACACCTAGGAATACCAAAGTTCATTCAGGACCAGATACTAACCCAATGTGTTTCATTTCATTGTTCGTGGACAGGAGGTCTTACCGGTAAGCTAACAGCCAAAAATGGTCGGTCCTATTCAGCGACACCAATAATAATTCAAAAATAGTTTTAGTCCGGGTAAAACTTGGTGAGAGCCAAACATACCTGAGCAGAATAGTTGAACAATCCTGACAATTAAGGATAACGACAGTAATCAAATTCATCCGGTGAGACTCTGAATTGCCTGATTTTCTGAGTTAAGGAGGGAAATTTACTGGATAAAAGATAAAGAAAAGAGCATCATCGAAAAATAGCGTAACTGCTGTTCATGATTCTGCAGAAGAAAGCAATCTAGAGTGAGAAGGAAATTATATGGTTGAGAATCTTCTTGTGGATGAGGTTAATTATAGCAATCCTTTTTGTTGTCCAAAAAGGAAGTATTGGGGTTGAAAACAATTTCAGATGAATTACGGACGGTGACCTTCAGAGAAACTAGCAAAAGTCGCCTGGTAGTGGTTGTCAAAAGAATGCAGTCAGTGGTTTCAAAAAAGTATATATGTTATATCGGACAGAAAGCGAGCTGTTTTGGGTAACGTATAGTATGCGCCATGCGTTCAACTTACAGTTAAGGAATGCTTATATAGTTGTAGCTGTGTAGCTCATGATGAGTAGCACGGCGCAGCTGTGTTTGATTTTGCGCTTCTTCCCTGGTGAGAGTGGATATCCATGAAAAAAGTTGGTCAACCCCATTTTTATGAAACTGTAGAAATACAAGGTGTAGCGTAGAAGAATTGTTGGAGCGGTCTCAAACATCAACGCAAAGCTGCAGCTTAATTTAAGAACAACCATCGGCGCTATGGCACTATACGGGGGCATCCTCTGGGAAGACCTAGGAGGGAGCAGTAGCTTCGAGGGAAATGAAAATTGCTTATGTATCGTGGATTTCTCAGCCCGCGCCTGAGGCTTGGTCCTTTTTTCATCAATGAAGTGATGTTTTAAGTGGTTTCAAATGCACAGCCACTACAATGCCCAGTATCTTGCGAAAGCGCCCAACCATCTATTACGACAACTCAAAAGGTGGACATGTGGTTAAGCTAGAAGCGCTTATATGTGCGGTACTTGGAGGGTAGGCATCACCTGGATTGGTAACGGAATATTTATGATTTGAGTGAATGATGTTTAAGCTAACTTGCTGAGGGTAGCTAAGAAAATAGCCGACTCTTATCTGAAGAGATAGTTATCACCTGGAGGTGGCAGATTCAGCACCAAGCAAAATTTGCCCACGCTAGCACATCTTAATCAGTTCTGTGAAATATGCAAACGTGTTGTTTGTTAGCTAACCGGAAGTTTGTGGCTCGCCCACCTTTGGAAGTGATAGCACTTTTAGAAAGAAAAATGCTGATGTGGACAAGTCTTGTCATTTGTCACAGAAGGGAAATGATGTCATTAAAACAGATTGTCATACCAAAGACAAACAGCCCGGACAGGATTTTGGGGCTCTATACAAGTGGAGGGGGAGGAAGGCACCCCAGCTTTCACGCAATTGTCAAGTGGCTGCGCCTCACCGCCTCACCCTACACCCCACCTCCTAGACTTGGCTACACTCCCCTGGTTCACGAATTCTCCGATTCTCCGTGAAAGTATTGGAAGCGGGCTGCAGTCCCACTTACGTACATTTTTTTTCAAAAAAATGCGGCGTGCCCCCCCCCTACTTGTATAGCACTGATTTTGAACTGCACATGGTTTCTGAAGAGGAATCCCAGGACGCCTCCTACACAATTTCAGACACCTGAGATTAATTTGTCAACTGTACAGGAGCGGCTACAAAATAACATTCTGAAATTGGGAAACCCAGCGCGTTACTTTGCGGCGCAAAAAAATGAAAAGCAGAAGAATTCCCTGGGTGAACTAATGCACAAGATCCTGCTTGAGAGCCCACACAAAATGCTCGCCGAGTTTCTTCATAGTCATCGGGATATGAAGCCGTTCGTTATCACAGGTCTATGACGCATCATTTTCACGTGGTGAATCAAACTGTGACTGAGTATTCCATTCCGCTAAATCAACTATTCCGTAAGAGCCTTCCTGACGAAGAGATAGGCAGAGTTTTGATTGCTGCTAGCGGTTAAGGACGAACAGACTTTTTCTTCTACCCCTTGTACGCTTGTTGGCATGCAGGTGAAGATATCCTACATTCCTGTACATCCAGACAATAATGCGCGCTGTTTTCAAGAGAATGGTCTCCAAATAAGCCCCCTCAGAGTTTCCTGTTGTATTAATAAATTACTATCGCTTTCGATTTTTTCCGATTATGATGTCATGTTGTTTCTAGCTGGGCTGCTGTTTTTGAAGTCACGCAAACTCTGCTCGTTGTTCCAAATAAATAAATTAATAAATAAACGACAGAGGATCCGCCGAAAGCATGTGGCACTGCACGCCTCATCGTGAACTTGGATGCGGTGGAACCTACGTAACCGTACTGAGAAATCATTTTTGTCACGAGCCATCCTATCTCGCAAAAAAGGAAACGTAGGAAAGCAATCGTGTTTCACCGCTGGGCCCTACGTATTGTTAAGCTGCTCGCATTACCATAGATCTTACGCATATTTGAAGTTGTTACCCTTACCGCGAAGTTCTTATCCCATATAACTAGCGTATAGGGCGCTCAAATTGAAATTGCACTTGCATGAAAGCATTTATTTTGCATAGAAAATGAGCATAATTTTTTCACATCCATCTTGAGCATAAAAAGGCAGTTTGATAAACGAAGTTTTCCTCAAGTGAGTTTTCACCAAAAAGCAACAACCAAGCTCTACACAAATATTTTCGTATTGAAATACCCAGCAAAGATACAGAGTGAAATAGATTGTAGATAAAGCATAACATTCACATTATTCCTATTGAAATGTGAGAAGAAAAACTGTAAGGGGTAAAATTAACACCGAGTCACACACGAGGGTCACGGTAGGGTCACGGTTGCGAAATTTGGGCGGGTTTACTTTTGGAGGGTTTTAGAAAACATTTTCTGAAAAGAAATTGCGTGATACTGCGATGTGGCGAGACAGTAGTTTTTTACCGGGTGCCGCGCGCCGGATTTCTTTATTAAACGGTGGTCGAAGAAGTAGGGTAGTAGGGGGGACTGCAACTCATACCTCGGCTCTTTAAATTACTTCATCACTATATCTCATGTACTCGTCTTTTTGTAGAGTCTTGAACATTTGTAAGGAATTTTACCGGAGGATTTTAGGTGCGGGATATTTGGTACCTAAGCGCCTGCAAAGCCCACAGTGATGAGCAATGTGAACTTATCTACAAACCAAGCTCCGTATCATTTGGCACATAACCAGGCCTAGGGTACAGCACTAGCAAGGGTGTGGTCACGGCGCGATGACGTGCAAACATCTCGCGTTTCAAGGGCCAAAAATTTGCTAGGCTTTCGGACTCAAGGCGTTTTCAAGTTTAAAAATTAGTGAAAATCAGACATAGCAAGAGAACATGCACCTGGATGAGGGCGGACGAGAGCAAAAAAAATATGTTACTCGAACCCTTCGCCGCGCAACTGTATCGCCGCGCGACAGGTTGCAAGTTTCCATAACGCCGCGCCGTGACCTTAGCGGCATAAATCCGAAAATGGCCGTGAGAATCATGTCGAGCTACAAGCACTAATAGGAATGCTCACCTAATGCGGACTGAACCAGCGCAGTGGTAGTATTCAAGTCGCAAAGGTACCCTACCCTATCCATATTTGTAGGTAGAGCTTTGAGACGGATTTTATTAAAAATGTTCAAAAAATAGGGACGGCAACTGACAGGTCCGATAGTTGGGAGCCGGGTACGACTAGCGGGAGCGGTAGTGCGCAGTGGAAGAGATGTTAGGGTTCCAAAGCTCCTTAACCTCAATTTTCACCATTTTTTAAGCCATCGTATTCACTATTTTGACCAAGTCGACGAATTTTATTACCTTTTTGTAACCAGTAGTGCATTTGTGGAAGGGTTTTATGAGCAATATCACAGCGATTGAATGAATTATGTGACTCGTATTAGTGTAAAGATTATGGTTAGAAAGTCTCGAATTTGTGTATAAATGATGGCGCATCTCGTGCTCGATTGCCCCGAGCACAGGCAGAGCTGATCTGGTCGTTGAGCTGCGATGGACCGCAACTGAACACTCCGATATCGGGCATCTAAATATAGAGATATAATCCATAAATCCAATGAATGATAAAAAATCGTACTCGACGACAAAGAGAAAAATTATATGGTAAATATTAGGTTGGTCCGTGATTTCTGCAACAAACTTGTCGCTCTTTGATTTCATTCTTTACTATTTCCTCGATTTATTTCTTCAGTATAATACACACCACCACTACACCGCCTTTTACTGAACTGAACATAGACAACTGCCAACGCGTGGGAAGCTGCTGTGGGAGGAACAAAGGAAAGAAACCCTTTCGAAGAGGTTCATAGGCTTCTGATTGAGGAAAGAATGGGTGTCATTTGCGATCATTGTAGATAGGATGAGATTTCTTCCACAGCAGATGGACTGGGGAGAGGAGCAGGTGGGCATCCGCCGGCAGGAGATCAGGGCTATAAGATGGATGTGGAAGAAGTGGCTCAAAAAATTTTGAGGCTCATGGCAAGGAAAGTTCAGAAGTTTTCTGAACTTTCCTCGCCGTGAGGAAGATTTTCCTGTTTCCCTTCAAAAAGCGTTGCAATACAACTGTGAACGATCTGCTTCCGAACTGGCCGTCGAATCTGCAAGACAGAGGTCCCATTGCTCAGCTCCTTTTAAGTTCCACCAGAGTTCAGGACTGTGCGACTTGGAGGAGGATGAGCTTCAGGGATCAACTCCCAAAGTTAAAGCCAGACAACTGCCGCATTTCCACTCTGCATCCCACTGTTCATCGCTGGTAAATATGCTGGATGGAATCGAAGCAGCTGCAGAAGCCAACGAACATGACGATGTCAGGTCGGTTTGTAGCTGATCTAG
>MU895576.1:0-12773 GCA_036418205.1 Ostertagia ostertagi
AACACTCACCTCAACCAGGGTCAACCCTATGTTGCTACAAGTAGCAACGGGGGGGGGGTCGTATTTTGATGAGTTTGTAGAGGGGGGTCGTACTTGCTTCGGTTGTAAGAAGTTGCATGTGATGAGTGGCTCCCCCCCCCCCCCTAGAAAAGGAAGTAGTGGGAGTATAGGTAAAAAATGGGTTGAAATGGTGGAAATAGAAGGAAATTTTCGGAGATATTTACCGTTTCAGAGTGACTATATACCCCCCCCCCTCGACGGCATTTTTGGAGGAAAAAGTGGGCGGGGTTTTGATGGAAGATGGAGATGGTGGAGGTAGGGAAAAGGGGGTCGTATCAAATCCACCTTGGGGGAGGGGGGTCGTAAAAATTTTTCGAAAAGTAGCAACGATAGGACCGACCCTGCCTGCAACCGCTTATTAGGGCAAAGACAGTATAAGAGGTAAGATGAACTCGGTTGCATCAGCAACTGCGGACCAGTTGTTACTTCAGGTTTGTAGGACTGATCTGAGCAACTCCTTCCATGCATTCTGGATCCCACTTGATGGAGCCGTCCTTAGAATAATTTTCTTATCGCCTCATGAGGTCATTTTCGGTACTCCAGGCATGATTCCGTCAGTGATATTTTTTTGTTTCGGGAAGACGCGCCAACAAGAAGTGGGCGAGACCGTTCCCATTTCTAACTTCTCGGTACACCTTTTGGCAGAACCCGCATTTAGCCTGGATTCGCACGTGAGGAAGGAAAGCCAACTGTCTTTCCACATCTCTCTTGTGAATAGAATATTCTCAGCTTGGCAGTAGACAGATTGAAGCGTGCATTGGGAATTGGTCTGTATGACAGCAGCACGGGATAGTATACTTTACTTCTCAATTTATTTTATTCTTTTGTTTTATTTCAAGTCAGTTTTTCATACTATGCATGTAGACTACGGGTTCTGTTTGCTCTCCAGTAAACTAAGATTGTAAATTGTTGGGTCTGAAAAGAAGAAAGATGCTACGAAGAGCGATATTAATTCGATTCTGCAGTTGCCAAGGCTAGTGCAGATGAAATTCTACGTCACACAACGCCTCACCACAACTGCTTGATTCCTTTGGAGTGACCTCGCCAGGGTTTTTGGACATGCGATACCTAAGGTATTCCACAGATTAGCGCAAGTGAGAGGGAATGCGGAACTCGAAGAAATTCCAAGTTTCGGCTCCTGGCTCTCCCACTCCTTAGAACTTTCGCCTATCGAAGCATGATTTTCATTCTTGAGGAGAAAGCTTGAAGGATCCTTCCTCACTACGGCTGCTTCTTGACTTTCCCATTACAAGTCGAGAGGAGGTCATCAGAAAATACCCAGTCTTCAGGCATGAAAAGCCGTACATAATATGAAAGACCTCTCGAGCGATATCTCCTCACTGATAGAATAATCTTATTGGTTTACTCCATGCTGAGAATTGTTGCAATGATCTTGTGGTAGGTAATGGTATGCAGTAAAGGTTGCTCTCGACATCGCCAGTGTAATTCAGTTGACAGGTCGACATAACAATCGACACAACAACACCGCGCCCGAAGGATCGCCATGGACTGGGATTTTCACAGCAGCACAGCATTGCACGAATTCGTACATGCATCGAACAAAAAGTCCACGGCTTCTCGAATCTCTCCCTCTGAGCGCTCACATTGTAGGACATTTGTTCTCCGAGTGAAATCGTTATGTTAAACCACTTCTGTAAATGTAAAGAATGAGTTTCAGAATGATATTCCCAACAAAATCCGTTCCAGATTCAGAAGATCAACGAATTTTTGAAGATCTTACAACTCTGTTAAGTTGTTAAGATGGCACAGCACAAGTGGTGGCGCAAAAACTGTGGTAACCAAGTAAAACCGGGCATGCGAATTTTATTTTTTAGGAAGTTTAATAGTTTCATATGTGTAGTCCGTAGCGACTCCGGTGCATGACTAAACGTATAGTTTAGAGGAAGAATTTGAGCGGTCTTTTATAAAAATGTACCAGTCCAGTCAGCTGTGTACGATAGCTCTGAATGGCAAGGTGAAGATGATGAGGTCAGGATGCTAGCCAGGAATAAGCGTCACCGGTGCAGGCAACTATCACAGGTATCTAAAATATCACAAGAATTATGACTGTTCCTAGAAGGGGCCGATCTATGGGCGAAACATCGACTTAGGACAGCTCTAAGCTGCACTTATGCATTTAAGGCACCGCGCTTATGCAAACCATTCTCATGTTCAAGGGAGGCGCCAAGTTGTGTCGATAGTGTATTAGCGTGGTGCCCGGAACCATAAGAGCAGGTTTGATTCTCGTCCAGGACATATAGCAAATATCTCACTAGGCTTTCTTTGACTTTCACAGTCAGCTACAGTCTTCATGCTGAGTTGACAAATTCCATGAAAGTGTCACCTATGCACAGTAGGAGAACAGAAGAGCTTTTGTAAGCCGGACTATGTTCTGGTGCATGGGGCGTTTGCGACCACCCTACTTGACAACTTTGATATCTTTGAACTGAGAGTCTACCTTCGACCCAATTTCTAGTAATCGTTATTCATACTACTAAGCAATCATCAAACAAGTAAAGCAATTTCCCAGTGTATGTTTATTGCTAGAAGAAAGAGAAAAATCAATTGGTCTCTCTTTTCTAGTCCAGCTTCAGTAGGATTTAGATGGAGCGCGAAGCCTTCATGCGGAGAAATCCAAAATGCTCTAGTAATCTATAAGGCTGAATAAGGGCCAGGCAGGATACCCATCCAGCAAACTCTCGGTGAAGATTGTTGCCTAGTTCAAAGTGCTTCACCTTAGATGATGCCTTCTGGTCTGAGCGCTGCAATTTCTCAATCGCTGTGGGTGAGTGGTGGGATAAATAATTAGTATTTACAAGTGTTTAGAATTATCAATGAACTGCAGTTCCTAGTTATTTCAGTTGAAAACTACAGAACTGCCACGCTGTAAGCAAATTTGCGGTAGCTCCTAAGGTGTACAAAGTTATACTGCACAGCGCAGGTGTATTTACGCGAAGAAGTGGTACGAAGTAGTACGCAAACACACACAAATACCAGGTGTACAGTACATAATAAGTGTTTGGGGGGGGGTCGTATCGAGACTCGCTAAAAGGAGGGGGTCGTCAAATTTTCGAAATTGGTCCTTCAGCGTGATGATGATTGACCCTGGCCCCAAGGCGCACCTCTTTCCATACGCTTCCTTTTTCTACCCGTCCTCTGAGTGTGGTTTTCGTAGGATGGCTTCTCTTCCGAAACTGGATTTTCCTGCATGAAACATTATACTTTTCTCTTGTAATCACTACTGACGTATTCATATAAGAATGCACCTTGGAGGATTCTGGTTTAACCAGGAAGGCATTCAACTTCCCATGGAACTTTGATTGACCCAGATATATCGATAGAGCTTCAAACGCTGATTACAAATATGGAAACTAAAACTGCAAAATGAACCTGCCAAGGAAGTTGTGAGCAGTCAAAGTTGGCTGGAAGTAAAGCATTACACTAGCCTCCGGCTTTCAGAGTCGCCGTGGAGCAGTGGTAGTGCCTCGCTCTCCCAGCCGGGAGGTTTTGCGCTTTCTTCCTGTTGGACTGCAACCTTCGAAAGCACTACCAGTACTCCACGGCGGCTTTGAATGCCACACGGTACCACGTTTCATATTAAGCCACGAGTCGTATTAGGCAACTAGCAGAAGTTCTCCCCAGGGTGCGGTAGTGGGCTCCCCAAGCACTGAGGGCGCGGCACTATCGCGACCCAAAAGTGCGCGCCAATGGCGCTAAGGCCTTGCCCGCAGCGCTGCCCGCGCTGCCAAGTGCGTCTTTCATCGAAACAGCAGCGCCTGGGTGTTGCGGGGAGCACCGTCAAGGCGTAAGGAGTGTGCCTGATCAACAGGCCGTTGGCTTTGTCATTAGTTGTGTCGTACTGAAAAAATGTGGACAGCTGATTCGCCTTGAAAATTTTCTTTAGGTGGGTTTGGAATTTTCTTTAGGTGGATTTGGAATTTGCAGCTCTTCAGCATCCGTAACTTCCCAATTTTCTCCAAATGTTACGAGTGTTTTCTGCTATTAAGTTGAAAATAGAAATTGCAGCCCTGCAGTGTAACTCAATTCGCACTTCTTTCTTCCGAAAGCCGTAACTCATTTGTAATGCAGCTTTTGCTCAGCTCCGAAAAGATTAAAAAAGATCCATTGTTCCTCCCCGAAAAGTGTTGAGATTTTTCTGAAAGAATGTTTTTATTTCTGAGAATTTGCCCTTGCCTCGAATTCTAAGAGTTCGGTTGGAGAAGGATGGATTAAAGCAGGTCCGGGGTTGGGCTTTCTACTGAGTACCTGAGCGATTCTCAGCTTTCATTCTACGACAAATTCGCTCGATCGTGCTTTCCTTTCTAGACTTTCGGTGGTTTCCGAGTTATCACTGACGGCTATTCTTCGAAAAGTTCGTGTTCAAAAATTCCGCTTTGTAAATTTTTTTCGAACCTCCAAGAACTTTTAAGAAACCTCCAACTTTCATTACCACTGCAGATTTTTTTTTCATGGATAGGAACACATCGAGAATTGTCTAGATCAGTCTTCTTCCATTGTGCTGAATCACATTTGTAGCTTCGATAGTAACAAGTTCTACTCTGATATGCGCTACACACGCATCCTAAACCCATACATATTTCCAAGTTAAAAAGCACTCGAAAGCCCTCCCTTTTAGGCTTATGAAGCTAACTATCCTAGTACATTCATAATATTATACTCGATATCGGTGAGTTGGGGTGGGCGTGTCACCGGAAGTGACGTGCACTTGATAGAAACTATGTGGATAAGCTGCTTCCAACATACATCGCTGGCTATCAGCAAAGCATGCTGGCAACAGCTTATCCACGCACTTCTATCAAGTGCACGTCACTTCCGGTGACACACCCACCCCAACTTTCGGATATCGACTGTATGTAGACGCATAAATTTGCAGATGCGATCTAGATATCTGAACTACATATACTCGATATCCGAAAGTTGGGGTAGGCGTGTCACCGGAAGTGACGTGCACTTGATAGAAGCTATGTGGATAAGCTGCTTCCAACATACATCGCTGGATATCAGCAAAGCATGCTGGCAACAGCTTATCCACGCAACTTCTATCAAGTGCACGTCACTTCCGGTGACACACCTACCCCAACTTTCGTATACAGTAGCGCTCAAAAGTATTCGGCCAAATGCATTTTCGGCCGTAACTTTTCTTCTGCTGAATCAAATCAGTTCAAATTTTGATATGTTAAGAGGCAAACATTCTTCACTAGGCAAGCGTATAAGTGTTGGATGGGAGGGAGAGCTAGGAATGAAAAAGTCCTTTTACTAAAAATTCTCGAGTATGCTCAAATTCCAAGTAGGTTTCAAATTATTGTAGAAAGCTTATAATTCAACAAAACAATCGACGGAATGGTAAAAAACAACAAGCATATTCAGTACTCTGTTAATAGCCTTTTGGAGTTGCTGAAACCTCAACAGGGCCTAAGTGTGGAACCAGTCAATGAATGCACTATCTATTGGGACAACCTCCTCAACTTTCCTTCAAATTTGACGAGTTTCTCGCCCATATTCCTAGCTCTTTTCTTGCCAAGACCTTCCCTATCCTTTTCTATAGTGTATCGACGACGACTTGGGATATGCAACTAAAGTTGTCCCTCCGTTTGAATCGCGCCATGCTGTCAAGAGCGCTCTTGCACAGTTGAGGTGCGATGCTTTGGATCGCTCTATTGCTAGAAGACGAAGTCAGTTTGGGCCAGGTGCCATACGGTTGAGTACGCAACACTTTCTAGAACCTAACTCCATACGTGACTCTTCTTCACCACTTCTCAAATTCTATGCTGTAGTTGCACCTCTTTTACAGACTAACGTAAGCGAGCCTCTGCCTCGTTTCACGGATAGCAGCTGATACTTTGAATCGGAACCTCTTCCGGCGGGACGCCACACATGTGTTGCACTGTGGTCTCCTAACATCCCAAATTTACTTTCGTCGCTCCAGATGACGTTGGAGCCCTGTGGGGATCTCCCGTTCTGGTGTGCGCGGACTCATTCCATTCCCTATCACTTCACCGTCGGACAACTTCATAGGATTTGAGATGTGGTGAAGGCTGACGTATAAAGTTAGGTTCTAGAAGGTGTTCCGTATTCGACTGTATGGCACCTGCATCGAACTGATTTCGTCTTCTAGCAATAGAGCGATCCAAAGCATCGCACCTCAACTGTGCAAGAGCGCTCTTGACAGCATGGCGCGATTCAAACGGAGGGACAACTTCAGTTGCATATCCCAAGCGTCATCGATACACTACAGCGTGGCTACTAATATATTGGCGCATGGTTAATTGACCATATTTCCAAAAAGAGAATCTTATTATTTCGGAGGTTTATCGTGGGTTTATACGAAGTTATACTAACCTTCATTACTTAGGAGAAGATGCTCGGAAAGAAGTCCTCCGGCGGCGATACAGGCTTCAAGTCTCTTCTCAACTGACATCACCGTGGGCCGCAAGCAGTTTTCGTCGAGTTACTTCAACGCTTCCTCCTAGGAAGCCTTCAGGAAGTCCAAACTTCGATGTTGCCTAGAAGGCATCTTCTGCTGCAGGAAGCCCCACACCGCAAAATCTATTGGGTACAATCGGGTGAGTTAGATGGCCAAACATCTGGTGATCCAGAAAACTGGAAAATGGCGGTCACAGAACACCAGCGTAGATTTTGCGGCATGGGGAGGAGCCTAGTTCTTGCTGAAGAAGGCACTGACATTTGCTGGAGGTCGAAACAGTCCATGGAACGAGCACATCACGTAAAATTGTTTCCTGGTAGATCTGGGCGTTAATTTTGACGGATTTGTCCACAAAGACAACGGTGTCTCGGTGTCGGAAGTAATTCCTGCCTAAATCATGACAGATTTTGGAAATCGGCTCCTTGTGTGCGCACGACGTCGAGCAGGATGCCTGCTAGCCGGATCCAACAATTGCCTGTCCTTTTGAGAATTGTGCGCCAATTCCAGTGTGATGATCTTCTCGCGTCACGTTGACGTCACTTACTTGCGGCCCACGGTGATGTCAGTTGAGAAGAGACTTGAAGCCTGTATCACTGCCGAGGGAGGCCATTTCGAGCACCTTCTTCAGTGATGCATGGATATGTTTTACTGTATATAAAAATAAACTTCTGAATATGTAACAGTTTCTCTTTGCAAAAATATGGGGTCAGTAAACCATGCGCCAATATTTAGTAGCCACCCTGTATAGAAAAGGATTGGGAAGGTCTTGGCAAAGAAAAGAGCTAGGAATATGGGCGAGAAACTCGTCAATTTGAAGGAAAGTTGAGGAGGTTGTCCCAATAGATAGTGCATTCATTGACTGGTTCCACACTTAGGCCCTGTTGAGGTTTCAGCAACTCCAAAAGGCTATTAACAGAGTACTGAATATGCTTGTTGTTTTTTTACCATTCCGTCGATTGTTTTGTTGAATTATAAGCTTTCTACAATAATTTGAAACCTACTTGGGCATACTCGAGAATTTTTCAGTAGAAGCACTTTTCCATTCCTAACTCTCGCTCCCATCCAACACTTACAGTCGATATCTCGAAGTCTGATTGGGCGTGTCACCGGAAATGACGTGGCAGCCACCGCACTTGATAGAAGTTGCGCGGATAAGCTGCTTCCAACACGCTTTGCTGATATCTGGCGGAGTATTTTATCCACACAACATCTATCAAGTGCGGTGGCTGCCACGTCATTTCCGGTGACACGCCCAATCAGACTTCGAGATATCGACTGTATACGCTTGCCTATTGAAGAATGTTTGCCTCTTAAAAATATCAAATTTCGAACTGATTTGATTCAGCAGAAGAAAAGTTACGGCCGAAAATGCATTTGGCCGAATACTTTTGAGCGCCACTGCATGTTATAGGGGATTGCCTGGGGACACAGGTGGTATGTGATAGGAACTGATAACGACTGGTAATAGCCTATAAGAGGGGCTTAAAAGCGAGCGCGCCAATTTCGTTTTGTCGTTCATAGTGGTACTAGAGCGTCCATACTGCACTGAGTAAGGTTGTGGGGTGGACGGGGGACATTGTGCTGGTTCTGTGAATGTTTGTGAGGGTGATTGTCAACTCCAAGGCGTGATAAGGCGGCGCGAACGGCAATGTTTGTCAGTCCCTATTACGTAGTCGGCGTTGGACGGCTGGAGGTCCAATTAAAAATGTATTTGTAGTGTACGTGCACATAGTATTGATTGACAGTTACTTATGAGTCGGTTGCTAACCAATGAGTCTTAGCGCTGCATAGTTTGATTAGAGCCCAATCATCAACGTGATCTCGGCGGGTTCAATAGAGTAAATGAATGATAAGCATTAGCTCCTCACTTATGTAAATAGGCATATATTCATTTTAATTTTGAGACTGACAGCAATCCTATTCACCGCTAAATTATCTGAATTCAAGAAAAATGCTGGATGTTTACAGTTGTGAGATAAATATGCCAGTTCAGCTCCAGACGTTATCACGCGTATTTTCGATGGACTTCAGCGAATTGGGAGTTAACGATTCATAGTGACGGGTGTTATGGGATAATGTCTGATTCAGGGGCTTTAGCTTTTGCTAAAGTCTGGTGTGATGCGCGCGATAGTGGGCGGAGCAAAACTTGGGAATAAGTCGCGAAAGCGCGAGAAAAGAAAGGGATGACCTGAATGGGACGCGTTACCGCGTCGCAACTTCAGAGGAGTGCAAAGTAGGACGCTTATCGCGCTACGCTGTGGTTGATATGTTAAAGTGTAATAAACTGTTATTTCATAACTTATTTATTTATACTTATCTAGATAATCATGGTTCTTTACCGGAGATGGAGCAGTTAACGGAGAAGCTGGATAGAATGGAGGAGGACATGGCTCAAATGGCAGCCACAATCCAGAGGTGGTGAAGTTTTCATAAGTGCTTTTTGTTTATGGGTTTCCTAATTATTTTGTGATCTTTGTTCCGATTAAGGATGACAACACAGGGTCCACAAGTGGAGCCAGTTGCAAAGCCCAAGCAGTACGAAAGAAAACAGTACCACAAAGAAGAACCTGCGAATCCAAGAAAAAACGCTCCAGACCAAGATCAAGGTGGGGTTGTTGATGCGCAATGAAGTGTCTGATCCTCGGTGGAGGCTCCAGCTTCCAGTTTTGTCTTATTTCTCCTTAGGGATATCACTTTTCAGACGGTACCGTTTATGCCTATGTCAGCGAAAGCGAGGTAGCTACGCTGGCTACAATAAATGCGCAGAATATGAACCGGTTCGTGCTTGATCTAGAAACCCTGGTCTACAAAGATAGCACTGAGGCGAGGAATCAGCCTATTAATCAACGTCGTGACCAAGCAAAGATTGATTTCATCAAAGAGGTGAGGTGAAATTTGCGACAGTTTTTCCACTACACGGACAATACTCAAACTTCTGACGATTTCAGACTTCACATTGCTAATAAAATTTGATTTTCCAGTGCTTCTTCAAACACTATAAAGTACCTGAGGCTTTCCGCAAGCAAATGTGGAATGACAGAGGTCCAATGTCTGAATAATCGCGCATACCACACGAGAAAAGCAGAAGAGAAAAAAGCAGAAGAGGAGAGCAGGTATTGGAATCTGAGCAAGTAGCCCACTATCTGTTAGGAATTCAGACCTGGAGCCTGTGACCCTTGTGGACGTGTATATGACTAATCATAAGAACATTCAACCTTGAATTGTGCTCCTTGTGTTTAAATCATATCTGCGCTGCATTGTAATAAACTATTCACATGAAGCATGCCACGTTCAACTCAGATAAGCTGCTCAGAAAAGCTGACACTGGGAAATCAATCAGTCCGTAAACGCTTCAGTGATCTGCTGAAGTGGAAGGGTCTGGAAAAGCAAAAAAAAATTTAAAAAAAAACTTGAGATCACGCTCTAAATGAGGACCTTTTCTCAACTGCATTTCACTTGGGATGGGGGAGTTTCGGGCGATTCTCACGAGCCTAGCTCCAGCTGCTTCAGTGCAAACGACATTTAGCCGCAATGCAACCGCTGCCGCAACTGCGCACACACTTTGCTCCAGCACCATGTGGTAGCAGACAACGAAAGCCGGGCTTGTGGACGAGCCTTTTGACATCAGTGCTCGTCCGCTACGATGGGGATCGAATGGGCGATTCTTAGAAGGGAAGGGGAGCGTGCCTCCGGACCGTGCCTTTAAGTTTAATTAATACCTAAAAGCGTCAGTCATTTTGAGCTCCTTAATCAAGATCGCGAGGTGGTTAATGTGCATGGGCTTTCCATAACCAAATAATGGCACTAATCAACGAGCACCTTTATTTTGATGATCAAAATATAGATACCAGATTAGTCCCCCGTCAACCGCCGGGACCTTCCTTTCCTGCGCAAGCTTTCTATCCTCCGCTATGGTCCCTTCCTCCTGTGACACCAACACCTGGAAGTGACGCGTATGCAACACAATGGTGTTTCATACAGTAGAAGGGACACAATCATGATATGACGGTAGATTTTTCGCTTCCCTTCCTCATCCTCCCTTCCTCTCTCCACTGCCCTCCAGCTGCCACTGCAGCACCATGTGGAATGAACGGAAGTGTGCTAAGCAGGTGTTTATATAGCCCTGAGAGTGTTTATCAACTCTGCTACAAGAACTTGATATCTCAAATCCTGTAAGCTACCCGATTTGTTAGCGGTTTGTTTATCCCATGAGCTTCCTTCTCACTCACTTCATTTTGCGGACGGACACACATACATACATACACACACACACACACACACACACACACATACAGATACACAAACCGACACACAAAGTTAGCGCTTTATATAATAGAAGGATACGGTCTGCTTGTGCTTGACGTGTTTTTGCTTTATTTTTTTGTTCAGCTTTAAATGGAATTCAGTAAGCAATATTATTCCCATTTTTACTCGCTATGCCGTCCCATCTAATGAGCAGGTTAGTGATCTCCTAGAACTGGGCAGATTGTGTGTCGAAGAAATCGACACTGTCCTTTCAACGTCTTCAACATTGGTGAAATTTTCCTTCGGTGGAATGCTTGGGGTGGGGGAATAAGTAGCAGTCAAGGGAGCAATGTCGGGGGAACGGGGTGGGCGGGGAACCGTCGACGTCCGCATCAATCTCTTTTTGCTAAGGTTCCTTAGCTTGGCTTATGGCCTTACGTTTGGCCGCTGCCATATGACTAAAGTAAAAATTTCTGTGACGTCCTTTGGCTTTTACGGTCCCGGATGATCTCTCGTGTCTTGCTAACACAAGAAGGGTGGGCGCATATTTCGAAATAATGAACGAGTAGTTCAAAAAGCACGAAGCACACGAAAAGTCGTTCGGGTCCAGATTAACTTGGAGTCGCACCCCCCTATTAACGGAATGCGGTTGCATGTCAAGAGTAAAGTTTTATTTGTTTTGGTCAGCGACCTCACAACGAGCATTTTGGATGACATAGAGTTGTTGGGGAGGTATGGGCTTTAATTCTTGGAGTTGATTGGATTTGTTGAAGTGATGTTGAGTGGTGGTCGAGATCTTTTCGTATTCACGACCGTCTCTTAGGCTGTGAAGTAGAAAATTTGAGGTGTTCACATTCTTTTATAACGTACTGTATTACAGTGGCACTCACGCTCCAACATTTGCCGCATGACGAGTGGATCGAACCGCCCCTCCCCCCCCCCGACCAGGGTCAACCGTCCGTTGGACAAAGTCCAACGAGGGAGGGGGGGTCGTATTTCGCGAGGTAGCGTCAATGTTACAGTAAGGGAAGGGATGTTTTTTTATGGAACGGATAGTGGATTCTTGTAGGCTGGGCTTTTGGGTTGAGTGTGAGTGTGAAAATTTTGCCGTTTCACGTTCCATATATACCCCCCCGCTCGACGGTAATTTTAATTTTGGAAGGAAAAGTGGGCGGAGTTGGGCTGTGTCGACTGATCTCAGAATCAAATACTATAGAATCGCCCCCGGCAGGCGAGGGTGGTGGAGGATGGTCGTGAGGAGTTGGCCCTGGGGGGGGGTCGTATCGAGGCCCTCCAGAGGGCGAGGGGGTCGTAAAATTTTCGACGACAGAAGAAGTTGGAACATGGAAGAAAGTTCGAGAAGTAGCGTAACTGAGCTAGAGGAAATGCACAAATAGCAAAACTTGTGAATTGTTGGGTTGATCCTAAAGATGATACCTATCGACATAGAATACAAAGAACGATTTTATTGAAAAATTCTAGCATTGAAACACATTCCACTCTTGGAAGCCTTTTTTCTGACAGAAACATTGATCCAATATGAATCGATCGATCACAGGAAACCACAAGAATAACAGCTTTTATCCTCCGTAACCCAAGAATACGCATTCTGGAACATTTTTATCCACGGTGCAGTGTGATTTTCTGAGGTTTCCCATTCAGTTGGATATTCTGCCCATTGCCAGGAGAGGAATGACCTGTAACGACGGAGTATCTCACGGATAAGGAATTGAAACAACTCCTCAAAATGTAAGAGTGTGTCGAGCAAACCTGTCTGAGTGAGGCATCATGGCCAAATGACGCCCATCCTGGCTACAGATAGCTGCCACCGCGTCCTCGGAGCCATTCGGATTCCATGGGTACATCATACTTGGGTGGCCGTCTCCGTCCACATAGCGAACCGCAATCTGCCCGGAATTTCGTAAAGTCTCAAAGACGTTAGCGTTACGGTAGGTGAAACGACCTGAAGTATTTCGATTGCATAAGAGCTGGGAACACCTAAGGAGATGTTGGAACACTTGCC
>MU895577.1:0-22386 GCA_036418205.1 Ostertagia ostertagi
CCCTAGTACTGGAACAGCTCAACCTTGTATTGCTCAAATTTTATACTAAGAGAAGAGTGGAACAGTGAGTGTCTATGAAGAGCACACCATAAGATGTGGAGGAAATTCTTATCAGTGACTCATGTCAAATTGAGAAATCACCTACGAAGACAGAATGGAAAGCTTGTCACCAACACTTTACATGTAGCTGAAAGCTTCCCTGGTTTTTCAAAAAGGTCAAGACCTTTCTGAAAAACTTCTGAAAGATTCATAAGTTTCTGTAAAGTCAGAGGAAAAACGGAAATGGAAATCGAATTGACGTTGGCGTAGGGCGCCATGAGAGACCGTCGCTGGGATCGATATAGCCCCGCCTGTCGTCTGCGTCATGCATCCCGTCCTCAACCTCTCAAACACGCTAATTTCATCTACAGTTTCGATAGCTTAATCAGTTTACATTCCTTTGTTTCCTTTCAAGAAGGATTTCCTGATGAGATTTAACTTCACTGCTGATCACTAACCCAGTTTTTTTTTCAACCAATCACCTCTCCTATAGTAAATTTCTATCTACGAGTGGAAATAAGCTCCAGTCCGGAATTCGAATGCTAGGTCGATCTAAAACCCCTTGGGATTATTCAATAAAATGACCTGTTTCTGTTCTTGAACAAATTCGTCTCTTAGTAACCCTATGAGCTTTACACACCACTGCTCCTAGAGAAGACTATGAACCCTAGCGCAAAACACGTCTTCGGACCTTTCCTTCACGTCCTTCTCCTTTTCGCGACATTTTCTCCATGATATTTGCAATTTTTATTCTTCACCCTTGACTCCAATGCACAGCCAGAGATCTTTACTTCCATCGGATGATTATGATAAAGTACAACACAACATAAATTTCAGCATAATGTACAACAATTATTGGTGAATACAGGGGCAGGTACGAGTAGCAATGAGTTCTCAGTTTAAAGTCCCTTTATTCCAGAAATCAAAAACGACACATGTTTGAAGTTTAAATAAACGTATCAGTGTTTGAAGTAAAAAATTGTAAAGGCATCATAGTTGTGATGACGAAATTGAATGGTTACAATCATGAAATTGACGAATACACATAAAACACCTAAGGTGGGGGTGCGACCTTCTGTCCCGGTTGTGGCTGACCCTTCTTGTTCATCAAGTAGCGATGGATGTGAGGGATAACTCCTGCAAAGAAATAACATTTTACCAACATCAAAGTAGTTCCCAGATGGAATGAATGAATGAATCACACACCTCCTCCAGCAATAGTTGCCTTGATAAGCGTGTCGAGCTCTTCATCACCCCGAATAGCAAGGTGAAGATGCCTAGGGGTGATTCTTTTCACCTTGAGATCCTTGGAAGCATTACCAGCTAACTCTAACACTTCAGCAGTGAGATACTCAAGAATAGCAGCACTGAAAAATGTCAAATTTTACTATTTTTAGCCCTGAAACCTTGAAATCCTTAGTCATAGCACGCTCTATAAGATATCTAGTTAATGCAAACGATGCCATACCTGTAAACAGCAGCGGTTGCTCCAACACGACCAGTAGATGTCGTTCTTTGCTTGAGGAAACGATGAATACGTCCAACTGGAAACTGGAGACCAGCTCGGGCACTACGCGAAATCACTTTAGACTTAGATTTTCCTGAATCCTTGCCAGCCTTTCCTTTGCCTCCAGCCATTTCTCTTGAAATATGCCTTTTCGTATCAATAAAATTGCAGTGTGAAAATGGAGAAGTGCTCGCGATTTGCGAATGAACGTTCGGGCATCGAAAAAGAAACAGCTTTTGCAAAAAATGCAAAACCCAGGAAGATATAAACCGAAAAGAGCAGGTGGTCACAAAGTGATGCAGGCACACACCGCAGCGGAAAGCAAAACGAGACACGCCGCAAGCTGCGGACGCGCGGGAATCAATGACGCTGCCACGCCCAGTTGGCACGTGGCCAAGAGCGTTCAAATTCCTGGCGCGGTCCCGTCGCGAAAATTCGCTCGCGGGCGCAAGTCGGGCGCATTGCCAAGATTGTGTTCAATCGGGCCTCCGTTTCTACGACGGCGATTCGGCTTTCAGCTTGTGCTTGCTAATTAGATGGAATTGGAATCCTATCTCAGATCTCATTTTGAGTGCAGTAAAGGTTGTGCTGCGGTGGTAGTGTGTTGCTTTGCTGCTCATTGGTGTGTGTGGAAAGGAATTCTGGTTCATACCGTGCGAGATTGAAACATACCAAAGATAGGAATGGAAGGATGGAAGACGTCTAATCGAAGGATTCCCTGAAGTGGATGCGAAAGAAAGGTTGGATAGAGGCTTGGACACTGATGTGGTTGGCTATAAGTCTGTCTGGGACATTTGGTTCACATTGGGAGGTTCATAGTAGTGCTACATGCCGGTACTACTTTTCAAACTACTAACTAGGACTTCATTGAAATGAAAGGTTGAAAGGTTTAAGAGAAGAAAGGGCTGATCAATTATCGGTATTTGTTTGTACAAAGCAGACTCATGAAGGTGGAGTTGTTTACTGATTCCTCACAAAATTTTCAAAGCTAATCTACAAATTTCTTCCTTCTAATCCTGTACGGATTGAAACTCGCCCACGGTGATCTCGTTGATGTCCTTACACTAATGCTCTCAGCAGAAGCTTCTGTTATTGCTGTCTCGAATTTGTAATCTGCTTACATGTCATTCTTTGTAAGGACAAAGAAGATTTACTTCGTTCTCCGCAGATGGATATCAAAGAGCGGAGTATTGACAGTAATGCACTTTTGAAACTCTTGTGGTTATCCTTTCTGTCTTTCCACTTAACGCCAAGTATCATGGCTTCCACTTCTTTACAAGGTTTCTTGTGTGAAGTACAGCTTTTACAAACCTCAGGTTTTACAGTCAGAAAGTTTCAAAGCTTTTCTAACTTTTCTCGCCAGACTAATAAACTAAACATAGCACGCCATATCTAGATGTCGGTCCTACAAGGGAATTCTTCGGGACATGCCGCGCTTTTTCAATTTTTTGTAGGGACGCATGCATGGATTGCAAAACATTGTTTCATCCAAGGTGAACGATTTAAATCTTGCCGAAAGGTAGTGAAAAGTCTGTGTTGTGGTTTGATTCCCTGTGATGCAACAAAATTTGTATTCTCTCCTCAACCTATCGTACGGTGACGACCCTGAGGCTGGTGTCAGGTCCGCGAATCTGTCGACAGTTTCCGCTGATTTTCCAAAGCGCATTTTGTCGCAGATTTCCGCGAACCTGGGACGATGGGTACACAGGATTTGGGTTAGAAGCAGGGTCAACCCTATGTTGCTACAAGTAGCAACGGGGGGTCGTATTTTGATGAGTTTGTAGGGGGGGGGGTCGTACTTGCTTCGGTTGTAAGAAGAAGTTGCATGTGATGAGTGGGGAGCGGCGCGGGAGAAAAATTTGCCGTTAATGATGCTGCCGTTTTCAGCGTCGTCGCGGTTATATGGGAAGCCCCCCCCCTCCTTCCCCCTCCCGCTCGACGGTAATTTTTTGGGGTAAAAATTGTTTTGAAGGAGGGGGTCGTATGAAACATTTCATGAGGGAGGGGGGTCGTAAAAACTTTTTGAAAAGTAGCAACGATAGGACCGACCCTGGTTGAAGTTGAGCCCTGAATGAAATACTGCGAGATGCTGTTTAATCCTGCTGCGAATTCTGCTTCTCAGTGAAAAATGAAAGACGATTGTTTGTGATTCTACTTGTTTCATGTTCACCGTCTATCACTTCATTGAAGTGCTTCTGATTCGGATCGCAAAAATTGCAAGTGCTCGGCCATCTGAACAATGAAATACACTCTGGAATACCTAAACGATGTGGAATCTATGAAGGAGCAGTGTCCATCAGGGCCACACTGTCAATAGTCAGTTAAGTAGCGGGCGCCTTGCAGACTAAAGGCATATTGCATGTGTATATGGGGCACTTGTGTTACCGTGACTTACCGTCGCGCAGATCACGAAAAATCACGTTGAAGGTCAGCGAAACTCTGCGATGAACTCGCGAACATCTGACACCACCTGAACAAATCCACCAGCCGCCTCCGCCACCGTCTCTCACTACTCTTTTTAAGTGTTAACTCAGTTGTGATGGGTGGGAAAAGGCAGTCTTCGTTGTGGCCCGCGCCTTGCTCGTGTCCTCTCAGCAAAAGGGTGAAAGCTTGCACATTCCAGCATTCCGCTATTGTTGAAGTGACTCGCATACACATACCCATACAAATGGCTACAACTCCACCTCTGCAGCTCACCGGATTCCGTCGTTTCTGACACAAGCATGTCTACGGGGGTCTGCTCCCCCAACTAACCTGGTTAAGGTCTGTCCCTCACCCAAATAGCTTGGAACCCTTTTTTGAAACATTACTAACCATCCTTCAACCGATGTGAATCATGCTCCCTTTACCTCCATGCAATTCTTTGCAAATTCTATTCAATAGTGCAAAAAACCTGTTAAAAAAATCGTCACATTGCTCTGAACGCCGGTTATAGGTCAATGAACGAAATCCAGGAGAACTTCCTTCATCAATGTTCGAAATTATTTTAATACTTTGCACCAACAACATTGAGTATGGTTTTTCTCCGGTTATAGGCGGCTATGGTATCTGCGTACATAATCTGCGACACATCAAATAGCAACCACATGTCCTATGCCATATTTCTCAAATATCATTCTACCCATATTAACTGCCCAAATCGTGTCTGTTTCTTTGTCTCTTATTAGCGATTTGTTTCCAGAACTACTGTACCGCCTGCGGTGAGGTTTGGAGATGAAAGATTGAATGAAAGAAAGATGAAAGAAAGTTTTTTTTTTGTTGGTGTGGAACTTGCTTGAAGTCGAAATTTATGATGAAAAGGCAGCCCATCAGAAATCTAGGTTTAGATGGTCGGTGGTGCAGGGTGAGAGACCATCAGCAACTTGGAGGGGGACCCCTCTTTGCCCGTTAATTTCTGAGTGAGATTCTCATCAGTGCTGCCCTCTTCGACGCTAACGCTCTCTTGCTGACGTGGTCAGCAATTAGACCATGAGTGGCTTGCCCGGCGCGAGCGGCTCGGGTAAACCCTGCTAAGCCGTCTGAATGAAATACTTCTTTGCTGCGAACCGCGCATCGTCCTCACGTCCTTATGGGCTTCACGTGCTCCTGTTGAATAGGTACATGTAATTCTGCCTATTTCGAATCTGCTCGACGTCATCAGTGAGTCCCCCTTTTGAGTTTGTCAATAAAACAATTGAAAATTGATCTGAACTTTTTAGTTATTTGCCACTGAGCCATCGATTTGTTGAATCTTGGCTAAGCGCTTTAAGATTTACTCAAAATAATGATTAATCATGATGAGCCATTACCGTTAAGCATTTCTATTAATGAGCAGAATGCCTACATCGCCATATTTGTTCACGAAGAGGAATCATTTTAAGAATTGAAGTTGTTTTTCAAATTTGTATATTCTGCTGCAAGCTCCGCTGTGTTCTGCTCTGGAAATACTTTTATCTGTTATTTTTGTGGACGTTTCATAATTTTCGTGAATGGGGAGCATTGCTAGCCCAAATAGCCCAAAAATGTCGTGTTCCCATGTTTCATGGTTTCGGTTATTAGCGATTGCACCGACAATGGTGCTTCGAAATCATTCGTTGCCACGACGAATCGATCGCATTTTGTTGGAAAGATGTTACTATTGGTGCTTTAACGCGTTCCGGTGTAGCAATGTTCTAGGGCAACTCTCGTTTGCAATCCAAGCTGTTTTTCTGCTGAAAATCTTATTTCGTCGTTCTGCCATTGCCGATCTTTGCTTACATTGCTGGTTGTTGTCCTTACAATGTTTATTCATCGTTTAAGTCGCTCTGGAATTTTTGGAATTTCTTGTCGAATATAATAATTCAGGAGGAGCTGGCCTAGGCACACAATGTCTCACTCCAAAAGCATAAATTCCGAGCATCGAGCCTACGGAAGTTTTCGGGCCAAATTCGAAGGCATCCGCCCTTTTTGATGCTGCTTTCTCTAAACCGTGAGTAATTTTTTTCGAAGACAACTGTAAGTGTAGTGGATAGTAATTTAGAACATTAGTATGTTTCTTTATTTTGTTAGGTAAGAATAACTTATCTTCCCTTTTGACTAGGATGTAGGCTTTTCTATTCAAAGCAACTGACCCAATCGCTCGGCCAGTCCGCCGGTGAGCGCGCGCATTTTTCTTAAAGCCGAGTGAGTGGCGCGGCTTCTTTGCAGCGCGTCTTTGATATTTATTCTTAGATTATACCTTAACACCTTGACGACAGCGCGGCGATTATATATGCCACCGTTTTGCACTTCATTGGACGTTGTGGCAACTATGTGGGCCACACCCATTGCGTATGCTTTTTGCTCAAATGCCGGATTTTTTCGCATTTTTGTTAATTTGTAGGCCACACATCTATGTTATGTTATCTATCTAGCAATGGCTTTCTATTCACTGGTCCATTCTGCATTTCTAGTAAGTATACCGCGAACAAAATAAATAAATATAGGGTATTGATAAAAAATTAATACATAGAGATTTTGATTATGCAACACTATGTCCGTGTTTGCACAGATAGATCTGTTTTTCACTTGAACAAACATGTCAAAATAATTTTAAACCACTCAAGTAGCTAATTTAGCAAAATTGCCTTTTCATGGGCCTTAACACGTCATTTTGGTCTAACTTCCAGTACAGTTACGCCCGATAAGTTGAACACATTGAACATTATTGAAAACACTCGGTTGCATCTAAGTGTTGCGTTTTTAGAGCTCAACTTCCTTGATTTTGATGTGACCCGCGCCTCGCAAAATCGCTCTGATCCCACGCGGTGCAAAAACCAAAACGCGCGATGTCGTAAACGTGTTAATATGACCAAGGAATTTTAAGTTGTGGATAGGTCAAAGAGGCTTTGAATAAATTCAGATTTTCATAAATGAATTGGGGTAGCCAAGAAATTGAGTAAATAGACCTCCACGAGTTGAACGAGCAGTAACGGAACCGTCAGTATGAGCTCGCAGGCTCTTATGTTGCATTACACGACCGAATTTTCCTGCAGCATCGTAACGTGCTACATGAAGTGGCCACTGCATGACAAGCCAACGGCCACACATCGCGACCACAAAAGCTGAACAACTAGGAAATGAAATCTGTCTGATCTAATATTTCTCCCTCAACAACTCTCCAAGCTTGAAAAAACTTATTTATCAGGCCCACGTAGGAACTGGTCTCAAAAGCGCTGAAAGCCGTGTTGCGGGAACAAATGCGCTTGTTACTTGTTGGCGAAGGTGTCCAGATTCTAGTGTTCTAAATGTGATTGAGAAGCTTCACTCCAAACTGGGATACATATGTCGTTTTGGAAATGAAGGTTGATAACTGCAACCAATTTCTGATTCATTTCCGAACAACCTGATGTGAACTAGTGCCTCAAATTTTGTTTCAGACTGCCGAAGAAGCGATGGCAAGCGCAGAAGCAGGCGGGTGACTCTCCCGCTGTGGATTCCCTCCCTTCAGGTTGATTAGTCATTATTTGAATACTTTTTCGATAACATTATTTTCGATGAACTCATCATTGTTCGACATTAATTTAGTTTCTGATACGGAACATGCACATGATTCTCCCAAACAAGTATTTTCCCCTCCAATAAGTTTGCCGGAGAGCACATCAACAGATGGAACGATTGAGAACGAGAATGTAGGATTTGATCCCTTTCCTTCATCTGCAGGTCCTCAAAAAGATCTTTTTAGGGTTTATCCAGTAGCGATGAAGACAGTCAACCAATTCCTATCGAACGCTCCAACAATCCGCCATCCACTTCTCCCCTCAACAGGTGGCTTCATCGCTAAATTTCTCCTTTTTTTACTTTTTTCTCAAATGCAATAACATTTTTTTCTATCAGTTTTTATTTCCACGCTTTCGTTAATTTCGAAAAACTTGTACTTGCAGTATTGTAGTGAAGTTAAAGATCTACTTCTCTTTTGTTTTCAGTGCATTCAGCACCGCAACTCTACGCTCCTCACAGTCTCCTCAAACCGGTACTGCTCGTACGTCGTCCACGTTCGATTTTGAAGACAATGACGATTCGCCACCACCCTCCGTCAAAAGAAGCAAAATTTCACCACCGCCTTCCTGTAGGTTGACATCACAGTTGAACGAGTAACCTTCCTTCATGGTCATATTTACCTTCATCGACTGCAGTGCAGCCATCCTCTTTACTTCAGCGCCTACAAAGATTACCGCTCCTAAAGAACGCCGACCAGTTTATCAACATAAATGGACGGAAGACGATGATGAGGAAAGTGAAACAGGCAGTACTGAAGCATCAGATCTCAGGTCAACGTCTAGTGCGAGTGCCTCTTCAGGTACAATGCCGCAGGTGAGCCCATCATGATTCCTACCTTCTGGTAATTAGCTAATTTACCTAACTGAAATGCGATGACATTAGATATTGACAAGGAAATGTTTCGAACTTCCATGGAACTTTGGAAGGAGACCTAGACGTATCGATAGTCTTGAACGCTGATTACAAATATGGACACTAAAACTGCTACGTGAACTTCCTAAGAAAGTTATGAGCCTTCAAAGTTGGCAAAAAACGTTACTGAGGCGAGCTTACCTGGTGGAATCACAGTCGCCGTGGCTCTGCGCCAAAAACGAGTCTCATATTCGTAATCAGGGCACCCATTTACCCTTATAGAACAAGTTCCAGGCAAAAAGCAACCATGTTTCCACATAGGTTAGCTTACAACTTCCTTACAAAGTTCACGTAGCGGTTTTAAATGCACATATTTGTAATCAGCGCCGAAGACTATCGATGTACTCAGGTCTCTTTTCAAAGTTCCGTGTGAACCTCAAAGCATTCAATGGTTGGTGATGATCTAGAATAAAATTCCTCAGTTGCTATGATCTGGGATTTCTTTCGCATGCGGCAGTCGCACCTTTAGGCCGATGTCAGACTTTGCGAATCGCGCGATTCGCTAGCGTCTGCGGTCGCGTCGCGGCCAGTGAATCACTCAATTGGCTGGTACCGCAACGCGACCGCGGACGCTAGCGAATCGCTAGCGAATCGCGCGATTCGCAAAGTCTGACATCGGCCTTGAAGTGCATGCCGAAATTTTCAAAAAAACCCGAATACTCTTTTTGCGCTGGAGCTGAGCTTAATCAACTTTAGTTGATATGAGTGATATGTGTGTCAGTCATTGCTGTGGTCTTGATATTGTGGGTGCCAGGCTGAGTGATTGCACATACGCGGCGGAACCCCTCCCCCACCCTCCCTATGCCAAATCGAACACCCACCTACTGAACTCTTTTCGACGCATCTTTTCCACCCACAGTTCGTGTCAACTGTGATACATATAAAAGATATAGTTAACATCATGCACGAAGTTCGTTTGATTTTCAGTATCATTCATTTGTGGTAAGGTTAGTTAACCGGAACAGGTAATTTCCCGTGGTTTTCATATCCTTAAGGGTGAAGTATACCCATAATTTTCTTTTTATAGCGAAATCGATCTACGCAAAAAAGCAATAACCGAGAGACAACGTGTTTTGTTTGGTCGAGTTAAAGAGGCAACACCCAGTGTCTGGAGTCCGGTGCTGAAACGGGCGGATCACAGCAGATATAGATTATTATTTTGCAAGCCTATGAACAGGAACGGCACCAGAGTATTACTATCAATGTTTAGGATACAAACATTATATTTCGGCTGAATTAAGTGTCAACTTTTAGCAAAGCCTTACAGAAAAGACTTACCTTTTCGTATCTTTTCAGCGCCTTGTCTCTTGCGAGGAAATGCATATCTTCCGAATTCCGGCAATTTGTTCGTAGTGAAGGTCTTATGTCAAACGTGTTCAAAGGTCTGGCAGAGGCTGCGAATGACCAGGTGGGTTATCAATGTTAACGAATTACCAGGTTTTTTTTTCGCGTGCATCGCTCTTGTTTCAATGTTGTTTCTTTTTAGAATCTTGCGCTTTGCGCCGCTACTGTCATTTATCTCATGTCTCGTGACTTTATTTCGCTTGCAAGTTGACGCCCATTCGCTTCGATTGTTTTCACAGTTACTTCGTATCGAAAAGATGGAGCAGAATTATAGAGGAGAGCGAAAGATATGGCTCTACTGGTGAGATATGCTTTTTTGTTTAGATTTCTTTCTCGACTCCTCAACAAATGGCAACCATCACTTCCAATACGTCATGGTGATATTTCAAAAGATAACGTTAGACCTCGGTCAGACTCGGCGATTGCGTCGCTGGACACCAGCGACGGAGCCGCCAGCGACGGAGCCGCCAGCGACGGAGCCGCCAGCGACGGAGCCGCCAGCGACGGAGCCGCCAGCGACGGAGCCGCCAGCGACGGAGCCGCCAGCGACGGAGCCGCCAGCGACGGAGCCGCCAGCGACGGAGCCGCCAGCGACGGAGCCGCCAGCCACAAGAGTGGGCAACGGGCGATGACTCATCACACGATCGATATCGGTTGGCAGGGGGGAGATTAACCCTTTGACGACAATGCGGATTTGGACGTAGCGTGCTCAGAAGGGACCAGATCTCGCTCGCGGCTAACCGCCCCGCCGCCTCTTTTTGGCGCGACCAAATCTTGCTCAACATTGTGCAAAATTTCCCCTGAACGCAGTTACTACACGGCGGGCATAAATGAATATATATTGGACATATATTTCCACTGAAATCACTACTTTGTCCCGTTTCGTATTTTTTTCATGATTAAGAGGACATATATAGTGAATATGACAGAAAAGTGTTGCTAAATGAAAAAATGATAATGGCCATAAAAGGGATAAGGCAGGAATGAAAACTGCTCAAAATAATTGTAATGGGGGAAAAGGGAGCGGGAAGTGTCCGAAACGTTTGAGTTTAATCGCATCAGATACGACATACAGGTAGTGTCATAAATTCTGTTGTATGAAGAGTTTTAAAATGATTTATAACTGTTTTTGCTGAGCTCAAAGTGGACATCCGTTTAGTATTTAGTTATTTTAGGGACAAGTTTGAGGTTGAAGTCATGAGAAGCTAATGTTTCTCGGTGACGTACGACATGAGTAATCGTCCACTAGCTATGTACTATAGGGAAATGGAAGAACAGACTATCCAATAAAAAAGCTTTTTCATGTGTGCGAGAAAACACGTTATCCATCTTGGGAAAAATTGTACTCCTTCTGTACCCAAGTACAACACATGTTCCGCCCCTGCCAACGCCCGGATACCTCGATCCACGTGCTGATGAGTCGAACCTCGCCAAAACGCGTCTGCCCACGCATCCGTGACGTTTGCGCGGCTCCTCGTCGCTGGCGGCTCCGTCGCTGGCGGCTCCGTCGCTGGCGGCTCCGTCGCTGGCGGCTCCGTCGCTGGCGGCTCCGTCGCTGGCGGCTCCGTCGCTGGCGGCTCCGTCGCTGGCGGCTCCGTCGCTGGCGGCTCCGTCGCTGGCGGCTCCGTCGCTGGCGGCTCCGTCGCTGGCGGCCTCCCGTCGCTGGTGTCCAGCGACGCAATCGCCGAGTCTGACCGAGGGCTTATATATTTTTCTAAAACTTGTGTCTTAAGAATCTATGGGATGTCTTTCACATACTCTTACATAGACGATGGAGTCGTATGGGAGAAAATTGTATTCCGATCTCACGCAAGGAAGACAACGATGTGGAACGGTCGATTCCTTTTTGGTTCACCAGTCATGATGTTCTCTCGAAGGTCTTTGAGTCGCAAGTCCTTTCTTTAGCCAATAACAGTATCCCTGAAACTTCCGTGTTTAGAGGCACCTGATTGGTTTTTGTTATCTTGCAGTTGTAGCCGATGATCAGAGTATCAATACTAGCGACTACCTCAAATCTTGGTATTACTTCAGTGGCATTGTAGGAAAAGGTACGAATTTCAACTTTCTGTGCTAATATGTAACTTAAGAATTCTGACATTCATTCAATTTGCTCTTCAACTTGTCAATACACTAGCCAGTGTTGTCCAACCTTTTTTTTGGTTTTCAACGAAAACTTTCAATCATCTCCATAGTCTATATTCGAAAATTTTTGTAGTTATTACCTCAGGATCTCCTTTTTGTGCCCATGATCTGTGGTGCTTCAGATTCTAAGGCTTTGAATAATGGTTTACCCGTAGATTGCGTTTGGTTTTGCTGATGGTTAAAGTGCAAATTATTTTGGCTGTTGCCTACTACCAAATGCCTATGGTCCATAGTTGTGGAAGACCTAATCCTAGTCCTAAATTAGTTCCTTCCATACTGTCAGTTTTAGTTGAGAAAATCGTGCTGAGGCTTCTGCACGATAAGCTGAGCGAAGACGAAACAATACAACAGCTTGTCGTTTTGGAAAGATGCTTCAGGATTCTGGAATCGGTAAGCAGTTACCAAGTTTTTCAATTATGATGAATTTTCTAACAAATTTGTTAAGAGTACCGTGTTTCACAAGAAGAATCAGGCCTTCCTCATCTCACATCGCGGAAGTTTGCTGATACAAATGTGTGGGAAGTAGGTCTACAATTCTAGGCTTAAGTTCCCTCATTCTCTTTCCGTTCGCTTGCGTGAGATTGACCGATGCGATTGTAATTTAGATTAATGACTATCATACATGAAACAATTAGTAATTGTGCTGTCGGATCGCAGCTGGCTCGCTCCCATATAGCTTGTCTATCCTTGATGGCTCGAGTGCTTATGAATCTTTCTCACGAAAATGGTTAGTTTCCGTACTGCACAGCTTAATAGCTAAAGTTAATTTTTGTCCTCAGGCTGTAGCTGTCTGCAGGTTGCTAGCAAAGTTCTGCTTCACCATCTTCTTTTTCAGAACTTTGTTGTACCAAGCTGGGACAGGTTCCGGGTTTTCTTCCACTTTGTCTCTCATCGTACACATTCCTTGCACCCAAGTTCGCGCCGGAAGATAAGAAGTTTGACCTATATGTGATGGTAAGTGTACAAAATTTCTTAAATGCTGATTTGCTATCTGTTCCCTGGCTCGATTTTTTCATCTTTAAGATGACATCGTTGTGTGTCAATTTGGTCGAGAGGTGCAACTCAAATCGCCGAAAACTTATCGAGACCACTGTAAAAGTTCACGCGGAAAATGGTGAAGATACCGAGCACAAAGCTCTCGATGCGCTTGCAATTGTAAGACTGTACAATATTATGCGATCTCTTCATACCAAGCTTGTACTTACATGAGTTTGTCATTCTATTTTGTTCAGTTGTTCACAGTTCACGAAGCGAAAGCACGGAATATTGATGAGGATTTGGATAAGGATTTAGCGTTTGAGGTGTGTCAAGGAGCTTTCCCCTTCTGAGACATCACGCATGTTAATCGGCTTTTGCAGGAACCTGTTGATGAGGAGACCAATGACACTGATGAAGAAAGTAGAGACGATGGGCGATTAGATAGAGGGAAGTTGAACGAGATGAATGAGAGTGAGATGTTACAGGCAGTACAAGATGCCATGAGCAAGGTATAGGTAGATAAAGATAACTGCAGATAAATCATAAATATGATATTGGATTTGAGGCTTCCGCGCACATGGAGGACAGTGTTGTTGCTTCTTACGTCGCTCTTCTGATCGGTTGCTTACTGCAACAAAATGAGGTACCTTTTATTTTGATTACCTTGTAGCACATCTGCATCCCTTCGTTTGCACTTCAGTTCTTTTTTTTATTTCCTTTGGTTTGTTATTTATTTCCAATCCTTCACATGTATTTACTTTATCATTATATTTCGTTCGCCTTGCCCTGCACTCGAGTATTGGACATTTCCTAACTGCCGTGTACAATGCAAAGTTTTCCACGGTGGAAGTTTGGCATGGAGCAAGGAGGGGGGGGGGACAATAGGAGCAGCAAATCGACCATCTTTAAGAGGAAACTTAAAGGAATCTTCCACGGAAAGAGTGATCATTTTGTCTTGTGTGGATTAGTATTATCGAAACTAACGCTTATGTTCCGTTCTTTTTGCTATGCTCATGAGGCTAGGGGCCTAAGGGGTATCGTTTTTCTGTGGTAATGGAGGCGGAGCTTTTTCCGCGGAAGATTCCTTTAAGGCAGTGAGATATGATGCTCAGAAATGAGGTAAATGATTGGGGGCCCGGATGGGGAGAACAAGACATGTTGCTTCATGACGCCGGAAAGGCACCAACAGTCATGGTCTGCTAGCCTACCCGACCCCACGAGGTGGGTAGTGGGCTATGGCGTCCAACGTGATATGCCATCCTCGTAATCGTGCGGCCATGTCACACAGAGACGGTATTCGGTTCAAATTGCTTGGAAACTCAAATTGATTAGGTTACGTTAGGCCTAAAGGGACTATGTCGCTCCATATTTCAAGGAAGAGAGCCCGGAAAAAGGGGTAAGAATGGAGTAGTCGGAATGCTCCGTAACAACGTAACCGCAGAGTTCTCTCTATTGTTCGATTCGTTTTCTTTAGTATTTTATTGTGTGGGTGTCTAGCGACTAGCTCACATAGCATTGCACTGCGGTGATACATGTGAAGAAAACGGAAGCAGCTCACAGACGGCCATCCCACGGCTCCCTGTTTTGCGTACAGATCGCAGGCATTACAGGACAATAGCAATAGCGGATCGATAGCACGGGTTCTCGTTGGCGTTTTCCCGGTTTGACTCGGCTGTCGTCAATAGTTCAGCATCGCCGTCGAAGCATTTACAGAGCTAACCGTAATACGTCGCTCAACAAACAAAAAAACGAGTGTGCAGAATGAGTGCTCGTACATTTTTTTAATCATTACGTTACGAATTCTTTGATACTTTTTATATTTTATAAAATTTATAAAATTTTATATATTTTCCTCATTATTTCATGCTCATTATTATCAGTTCAAACATATTACCAAAAAAAGTGGGCAAAAGTTTTTATTTGTGAGATCACAGTGGTCATGAGCCGCTGATAAGGCGAGAGAGCGCAGACGAAAGCGTCGAGTGAGGCAGCTTAAAGCAACAGTCCCAGCAGGGTGGGCGTGGTCGGAAACGACTGCAATCCCCTCGGCCGATTCCGACCACGCCCACTTCAGCTCCCTCCCTAGCGGCTTTCCAAGGTGAGTTTTTGTTCAGTCACACTTCTTACGTTCTTGACTAGGGGCTGAACAGCTCCGAAGTGGGAATCGGCCGAGGGGATTGCAGCCGTTTCCGACCACGCCCACCCTGCTGGGACTGTTGCTTTAAAGGATCGAGTTCGAGTAGTTCGTCGATGGGGATTGTAGCCGCAGAACAGTGGAGTGACAGAACAGCGCAGAAGTTCAGTGGGCCGGCAACACTGCACGTTTTCATGGGTGCAAAACTCAGGATACCAAAATCATGATCATAATATATCGTGAATTGAAAATCCTTCACGATAATTTTTAAATGGATTATCTAGGTGGTCATTACATTCGCTTACAATACTTTGGACTCACTTCGCATACTTTCATATCATGAACTTAAGAGCTGTAATGTTCTCTTCAGGGTCACGCAGCAATTGTGCGTTCACATCTTCAGGGTGGTTCATTTGCTACAATGATTGATCAATTACAACGCTTCTTGGATTTCATGAAAATAGCGGTGGGTTTTGTTTTGATTTATTGCCTCATCATTTATTTTGCTTCGCCCGCTATCGCGCGCATCACACGGCAGGCTTTAGCGAAATTGGAGGACCCATGGAATATCAGCATGAGATACTCCATTAACCATCTCACTATTGACTGTGTTAGACCCTCCACAGTTTCACTGAAGCTCATCGAGAATACGCGTGATAACGTCTGAGCTGAACTGCGTTATTATGATCACAAATCGCTAACACTCCACTTGTTTCTCGAATTGGCTAAAGAATCATTGGGTAGCGGTGAGTGGTTGTGTTCAGTTCGAAATCAAAATGGAAATATGCCTGTTTACATAAGTGAGGAGCTAATGCTTATCATTTTTCATTCATCATTATTTAGAACCACGAAAGGATTAGCGGTTTAATGAGTTTGGGTTTTCTTAATAGTCAGAAATGAAACTTATCATTTGCTGAAGACTTGTTTTTAAAGTTTATGCAGTCGAATTCTATTAAGTAAGCTGGATATATATCGAAATAATGTGCACGTACCTTTGTTTGTACTACTACGACTTACTACAATTTGTAAGTAGGAACGCTCTCGTGTCAGCGCGAGCTGCGTAACGAAACTGACGACTTTTGCGTTCTGACGCGCCTTATCAGCCCTTATCAATCGTTATCAGTTTCTGGCACCCACCAACAATGTCCCCGTCCCACCCCACATAACACTTGTAAGTATGGTTGCTCTGGTGTCAACGCGAGCCAGGCAACGGAATCGACGACTTCAGCGTTCTGGCGCGCCTTATCGGCCCTTATCAATCGTTATCAGTTTCTGGCACCCACCAACAATGTCCCCGTCCCACCCCACATAACACTTGTAAGTATGGTTGCTCTGGTGTCAACGCGAGCCAGGCAACGGAATCGACGACTTTTGCCTTTGGCGATCTTATCAGCATATGTTATCAGATCTTTATTCGGGGCACCACGCAACAATGTCCGTCCGCACCCCACGTGAATACTGTGTACGTAATGGCGTTGCTCTTGTCAACGCGAGCCAGGCAACGGAATCGACGACTTTTGCGTTCTAGCGCATCTTATCAGCCATTATCAGTTGCTATCGCTTCCAATCATGTACCACCAATGTCCCGGGACCGCCCCACATAAGACTTGTAAGTATAGACGCTCTTTTACCAATATGAACGGCAAAACGAAATTGGCGATGCTCGCTTTCTAGCCCCTCTTATCAGCTATTATCAGTCGTTATCAGTCCCTATCACGTACCACTTAATAACATATGTAAGAACCACTGCGCTATCGTTACTGTGACTCGAGCTATGAATTTCCGGTCAAACACACACACACACCAACAGACACACGCTAGCATCTCATATATAGTAGGATTTTGCGTTAAAACTGTGCGGCTAGTTGTCGCTTAAAATTCTTGTTCCAAATTGTATGTTTCTTGTGTAGAGTTAGGCTGTCAGCCGGTTGACAGAACTTGCGAGGTGCATTTCTCAAATAATTTCTCGTCTTTTTCAGAGTAAAAAAGCTGGAGGATGCAGATCGATTGAGCGCATCATCGATTTACTGGATAGGTTGAATTGAAAGTTCTGCATTTGCTAAGTATTTATGCCAAACCCATGAACTCGTTTGCGATATGTTCTCATTTCTACAATATTTTAGTGATTGTTTACTAACGCGGAGATTTCTAAATTTCGGGATGCTCTTACTGTACATATGCGTTTCATAGCTTTCCCTGACCTTTCATCTATGGATTTCATTCACTCTTATGGTTGTCATATGTTGTCGAATTTTATACTTCGGTTAACTTGATACGGCTTGTTTTATTGAAATGTTTTAGCAGCTCTCTGAATACTATTTTCACAATGTAGACTAGTTATATGATGATATGTTGATTACATCAGTTGCTCTGATCTGAACTTCCGATCTAGCGAAACTTTTATGCTACATCGGTGTTGTCTGTGCTATATATGCCCCAACCTTGATTTTCCGGTCATTTCCAAAGAAGATTAGAAGACTTCACAGTATCTTGTGCAATTACCGCAAATAAAGTTGATGACAGTGTTGGAGATGAGAGGTGCAGAATAAAAGCCTGCAAGGTTTGTCGCTTGGCAAAGCCAAAAGGGCATTCCGATGTGCCGTATCTAGGCTTATGAATGGCCGATGTCAGACTTTGCGAATTGTAGGATTGTGCAACCAATTGCAGGAGCGCGGGGATTTAGGCATTGTTCATAGTTTTGGAACCATCGGAATATTCGAATCTGCGAAAAGAAAAAGATACGTATCGACCAGGTGAATCCGCGCACGCGCGAACGCGGATGCGAAAAGGTTTAGATACGTATCGACGTAGTAAACCACGCCCTATTAGCGTTGCTAGAGGATTTTCGCACCGCCGTTTCGATGCTGCGATCTCCGATTGACTGATCGATAGACACTAATTCCTTTTAGAGGATTCGCAGATTCCAATGCGCGATTCGAAGCTCCTCCCATTTTGTGGATCGATACGCATTTCATTCATTTCGCATTTGCGCAGATTCGTTCGGTTCGAGCGTCCTCCTCTCGTGGCGCAAACTATGAACAATGCCTTACACGGCCGACCACCGATAATTCGGCGCCATCAGCTCGTAAATCTCCCGTCGCTCGCAGCTCCCTGCCACAACGGCCAAGGAGGCACATCACGGCCCGAGCGATGGATCGCTTGAGCGATCCGTCGCTCCAAAGTGCGAGCGACGGGAGATTTACGAGCTGATGGCGCCGAATTATCGGTGGTCGGCGGTGTAAATCTCCCGTCGCTCCTGCAATTGGTGCACAATCGCTCCAATCGCAAAGTCTGACATCGGCCAATAAGACTTCTTTGTTGGAGCATGGTTGGGCTCCAGGCGTGACGTAGTGTAACGCTTTGAGCTTCAAAGCAGGTTGTCATTTCAGATCGAATACCAAATTTCTTTTTGGACATCGAAGGTAACATGACTAAGGAGGTCGAGGAGATGCGCGAGTCCTTTTTTATGCTCTCTGTAACGATGAAACTTCGCCTTCAATCAATTCCTGTAACTGGCTGGAGAGACCCCTAAGGGGGAAGCGGAGAAGTATTACGAGCATTGGGAATGCTCTTTTCGACATTACAGATCGGTGTGAACAGTGGTTTGCTTGAATGGCCACAAGGGGCTAACTCTGTGTTATTTTTTTGTCTGAATACAGATGCATCTATTTTGACTGGTGAACCCTGAACTGGCGGCGTGGCGGCTTCGGCGAGGCTCGGTGATAAATGGGTAAGGGGATAAAAAGAGCTAATCATTTGTTCACGTGAGCCCCGTTTTGCCATAATTCTACCTCTATTCTGGATCGTGGTGGCATTTTGAATGCAATCTGTTTTATACATCGATTTGCGGGCCCAGCCGAGGTGCAGTTCAGCCCGTTCTATCTTTTGAGACAGTGTGGTACTGAACGAAGTCTAACCGCCGAGTTTTGAGAAGGTTGGTTTGGTCGGCCCCGACGGCCAGGATCTTGCTCCCCTACTACTCAACTCAAAAAATATAATATCATCAAAGACTTCAACCGGGGTCAAGCGTGCATTCAGCCGATTTCAGAAACTTTACGTGTCCCCTGTCTCCGTTCATCCAGGGAGAGCTTTGATACTGGAATCATCGGGCTTCGGGGAGTCCCCTCATGCGCACCCCATACGAGCATAGTTAACCCGTTCGGTTTACGGACTACTTGATTTTTCCTCAATGGTCCTGCCGCGATGGCTAGAGCACAGACGATTAGAGAATGCCCTAGGACTAAGCCTTGGAGAGGAGAGGGACCCGCTAGAGAGCGCAGAGGCGGTAAAGGGCTGAGTTCAAGTAGTCCGTCAACGCCAACGTCCACGGGGCGCATTGCAGATAATTTCAATGCTCTAAAGGATTACGTGGCTTCTTGAACTCTCCTATATGTTCTTTATCGGAAAGGACCGAAGCGCAGACGGAGCGAGATGGCTTCGATTATTACCGTCAGACTTGCAAATGGTACAAAAACAAAGCAACCATACGGTCAAAAGGAAATTAAAAAGCATTGACATACTTGCCTTATTAGACATCAGTGAGTTCAAACAATATGTGACTGAGAAACTTCCCGCGGGTGCGGAAATCGTTTGCTTAAAGGACGAATTCACGCTGGAAAGGCAACCCATTTCAAATTAAGTTAGCGATGGTGAGTGGTACACTAAAGAAGGAAAAACCATGAGAAACGGCCCAGAACCCGAGAAATGGGACCCTTCCTTGCCCGTTGATTTGAGCATTGATGCGACTATCATCGCTGTGCTCTCTTCAACACTACGCTCTCTCACCTATCTAATCACTCGCCACGCATAAACCTACGGCGAGCTATCAGCTGGTTGGTGGGCGTGCACTGACCAGCCGCGGCGGGATTAAACCTTAATAGGTCAACGAGGTCAACTCCTCCTGTGCAAATTGTGCTTCAGTTCGCACACTTAGGAGCTCCGCGGGTCCCTCAACCAGGTGAATTCTTCCTAATTCGATTTTCCCTCTGATCGTGAATTCGTCCTTTAAGTGGAATTTTAAAGCTTATGTTCTGAAGGGCTGGATTTGGTTTTCGGGTTAATCATTTGTTAGCGCACTCGAGTAGTAATAATAAATAAGTATAGTAGATGCTAATAAACGCACCTGTTAGTAGTAAATAAATAATAAATTAAATAAATAAATAAATAAAATAAATAAATAATATAAAATAATTTTTTCTTTAGTCGCTAGTCGCAGACAGTTTGGTTTCAGCATAAGAGTATATGGGCTCCCACTAACCATAATTCCTTTCAAAAAAAGTGTTGGCAGTGAAGAAATATTGTTCAAACAATTGATAGTGTACTTTCGAGAAATCAGTGAAAGTTTCTTGACAGTTATCCGTCAGAAAATCTCGTCTTAGTGAATTTTTAACCCATCCTATTATTGCAATTTTCAACATTTTACCTTGATCTGAAAACATCGGCATCCGTCTAAAACAATCTTTCCGCTCGTGTTGGATCACTCTGGTCAAAATTTTGATGTTTCACACCAACAGTTCTTGGTGTGTGGTGCGCCATGCACTCGCCCTCCTTCTGAATTTTGAAGTTACGAAGGTAATGAAAAGTCTGTCGAGCCTGAATTACGTATGGATCTGCCGAATGGATAGTTGACGCTGTGTTCGACAGTCTGTTTGAAACGTGATCATGCTTATAATGTTCTTGGTACACTTGGCTTTGAAAGCCTCTTCAGGTTACCATAGCAGCTGTGCTATGATGAAAAGCGCACGTATCTGACCCATGAGATCCGGATTCGGGTCAGTGATATGGGCAAAACGTCTTGCTGCTGTCGCTCCCAGCTTGAGGGCAGGGTGTGTTTTGCCCATAGTCAAGTGTTTTAGGTTAAGTTCTATTATGGGATTACAAAAGAACGAGCATCGTTCACTCGGTTGGTAAAGATTTGTACTAGGAATCGGACGGGTGGAAACTTCAGTTCGAGGATCTTTGAGCTTAAACCCTATGATATGGATAATAGATGAACAACTCATTTCAAGTGCAGTTTTGATAGGACCGATGTAGTCCCTTCATCACGCATATCCTTCCCACATCCTAATTTATGCCAGGGTGATCGTCACCTGAGTGCGCGTACACCTTTACGCCTGGGAAAGGTTGTCCATACGCCAGTTCAGGACCATCTCTTTAGACCACAGCAGGCCGAAATCCGAAATAACCTTAGATGAACTTCCATACTACACCGGTTCTTATCAGGAGTTAATTACAAGTGAAATCGGCCACGTGCCAGGAGAACTTTTATCCTTACAAGGGAGGTCGTGCAGGATTATTGGGTTACCAATGAATTTTGAAACTGTTTTTGGGCATCGATATGGGGCAAAGGAGATCGTTCAGAGGTGAGAACGAAAGTAGCAGGGGCACATGCGGGAACCACAGAACCATGGTTAATTTTTCCTGAACGGCCCTCTGAATACCAGAAAAGGGGTCCCTAGTTCGATTCCTCGTGGTGACAAATTTTTGCATTTCGAGTTGACGTGGTTACTGACGGTCCTAATTATGAATATGACATTCATTATTCATGCTAACTCCATTTTGCGCGAATTTTGAAACGTCAACTCGAAATGCAAAAATTTGTCACCACGAGGAATCGAACTAGGGACCCCTTTTCTGGTATTCAGAGGGCCGTTCAGGAAAAATTAACCATGGTTCTGTGGTTCCCGCATGTGCCCCTATGCAAAAGACCGTTTTCAAAAAGCTTGGCACGCCCTGAAAGACCTTCCTGGTAAGCAATGAACAATCAAGGGATAAAAGGAAAATTTCAAAAATGCCATTACCGTTACCGTTACCGTTTACCGCGAGGCTTTCAGCCTCGCGGTCATTGCCGATATCGGCTAACCGGCTCAACACGTTATACGTGTGAGTGCTGACAAGCTATGGTACGTATACCATGAAAAGCTGAGTTGGAATGAAATGGTGCCCCGGTAGCGTAACTGGTAGCGCACTTGCCCGGAAAGCGAGAGGTGCGGGTTCTAGTCCCGTCCTGGGGCGAAAGTTTTGTTCACAACCCAGCATTCTTGTGAAACATTCGCAAGGCGAACTGCGGCCAAAAACAGCAGTTAACAAACAAAAACAAGTCAAAATAAATTATAGTTGAACACAATACTGATAATTACCAGTAATGGCATCGTGGTGCTGGAACAGAAGCAATGCCTTTCGAGCAGTATTCAGCATTGCCGTTGTATTCGGTGAGCGCTTATCCTTTGACACTTGAGCAGACAGCAGGTCAGCAGCTCGTAGTAACCACTGAATTACCATGTCTGGATATTGAGTCGTTTGATTTTTGGATTAAATCTTTAAACTAATCAGT
>MU895579.1:0-12082 GCA_036418205.1 Ostertagia ostertagi
TGCGGGGGCCAGCCGATGTACAAGTCAGTGTTTTTTATCCTCCCAGACAAGTCTGGTACCAATTAACCGACCCCGGAGGGATGGAAGGCTTGGTTGGCCCGGGCGACTCACGACCCAGGATTTGATCCCCGGACCGCTCGCGTGGTAAGCGTGCCACTTGCCACTACACCACTTCCGCCCTATAAGAATGATTATGAATCCAGCGAAAACATAGGGTTTGTTGAAGGAAGGTCTGATGAACAAATGGAGTCTGTAGAACTTCGGGTTGCCTTAGATGGTCAAAAAATAGCTGACGGGAGCCGCCTTCCTTCCTAGATTTATTTCGTTTTCAAGCACCATGCCTGCATACAGTTAAAGTAGTGAAGAAAATGGCGAGTAAGATTGTAGAGCAGAAACAGTACTTTCAAATACAGCGGATAACTTCACGAAGTAAAATCAAGAATTGACTTTGAATTGAATTCGGAAGAATATTGGAATGGACGACTACTTGGACGAATGCGGTGGGAAGATGACATCAAGATGTTTGCGGGACAACAAGAAGAACACGACGGCAATTCTGAATGGTTCCCGATGGTGGCCAGTCTTCTTTGTTTATGCCAGATGAATAACGGAATAAATGTCAAACGTTGAATGACTGAATTTAGCCGTACAAGCAAAAGCGTTGATAACATGTTACAACTTACTTTATGATGCATCAAGGGTGATTGACAGAGGATTGACAGAGGTTAATGCATAAAAATTAATTTTTAAGGAGAAACGAGCCTCGAAGTGCACACTATCTGGACACTGCGCTGACCCTTGGGCGGGCCAAATGGGACGCATGGAGCGATGTGCATGATGTGGCGGGTAACAGGGAAAGCGTAGTAGGAAGAAAGTGAATCCAACTTAGCGAATTTGGAGACTGAAAGCAAAAAGTCTTGGGCTGCATGGGTCATCATGCTAGAAAGATTTTTCGCGATGCGCCTAAGAACCAAATAAAAGCGTTCCCTCATCGCTCGCCTATATGACAGTTTTAATCATAAGAATCATAGGAATAGTTTCTAGTTTTTGGGCGGCTTACCAACAATACGCATCATTTCTTATCAATCTTTCTGAGAAAAGTAAGTCTCAAGCCATCGTCACCACCGAGTAGGAAGTGGAGTGGGAAACAGAATTATCCTAATTTATAACGGTTTAAGATCACTATGTGCTTATGCTTCATCAGCTATGGCGTCGATATCCAAACTACTACGAAGTTAGCTACAGTACCTATCTGTCCTTTCACTTGTATCTTACTATAGTCAAAAGCACTCACTGTCTTTCCTACACTTTTTCCTCAGTCGGAATTCATCTTAGGTGTCGGTTTGCCACGGCTTTTGATCTTTTGAATCCGCATGTTTTTAGAAGAGAACAATCACAGATTAGGTTCTCAGAAAGCTTCTAGCTTTTCGAAGAAAAACGCCAGTCTGAGCCGGGTAAGTCTCAAAGACGAAGTGTAGGCTACTGGACGAAATCGTAACATTGCGCGCAAAATGTGAGGTAACGTAAAATGCCAAAAATATAACTTAGTGGATTTCATAAGGGTTTTTAGCATGGAACAAAGATGGAGGGTGATTAGTGCACCTCAAGAGCAAGCCCCGGGTAAGGTAGTGGTGACAAGGGTGGTTCATAGTTATGACTGAGGTGCGCATCGACCTAAAAGTGGAAAAGGAAAGCCAGAGAAATTTTTGGTTTCGCTGAAATTAAGGCCTTAGCCTTAAAAAGGTAAGATGTGGAGCGATGACGAGGCCGGGTGGTCGAAGACGACAAAACACGTGAGAGATCACGTCGTTTGAGAGAGCACACCGATATCGAGGTGGGGGGAAGCGTTGTAACGGGGGTTGATGGATGCAGGCCCGTAAGGATCAGCGCCCTAACTACACAAATCTATTGCGGAGAAGCGGAGTAACTTAAGGTGGTAGGAGACGCTTAATTGTCTTATGTGTATTTCCACAACGTCAAGCTAATCCCGACTTCGTCTTAAAGAAGGCTCACTTCCATAGTCAACCTCCACAATCATGCCTATTTCCTTGCCGGCTACTGAAGAGGGTTTATTACTTGCTGTTGTCGGTTGGTTTATTCACACATTTTTTCACTGTGTTGTTACACTTTTACAACATTCTTATGAGTTAAATTGAACATTTGATCCGGACTTTGCCTCTAAAAATCATAGAAATCTCCATATACATGTCAGTATCCTGTGAGGTTGATGGTGGCCTTTGTGTGACGCCATAGTCATCACAAAAAAGGAGCATCACACGCACACAGACAAGGCGAATCTCATTCATTCTGGCCATTTCGTTTTACTACTGAGGTAACAACGTGCTAAGTGATGAAAATGACGGTTGTGCTTCAATGGAGCGAAGAGTCTACGATGCGCACAGAACAGCAGTTTCTAGAAGATCACAATGATTTCGGAGCCGCCTTTGAGAAGAGCTTGCAGAGTATAGTGTGGACAGAGGAGAGCTCCGACTCTGTGCGGGCCTATTGAATTTCGCGGCTCATTCTACCTCTTTATTCGCCTCAGAAACCATTGCAAACGCGGTTACGCTTTGAGCATCATGGATAGCTCAGCCGTGACATGCAAGATCGCATCAAAAGGAAATCAAATGACGTCGGCCCCGTGCAGTGATTGATGTTTGAACCCTATTTCCTTGAGTATGAAGGTTTAGACGATGTTAGCGTCTGAAGGCCAGGATCAATCCCAGGGTCGTGAAGACAGAGGGCAATTTCCATATATCTTTTCAGATGAAAGGGAGAAGATGAACCCATTCTGGAAAGTAATTTTACTCTGCCAACGTATTATTTGGGGAGCAGTCAAAATAACGAATACGTGTTGTTTGGGAGGTGCGCCCGTCTTAGACAGCTATTCAATTCTGAAAGCAGTAGGTGCATGCGCCTCAGTCTCAGCTGAGGAACTGCTAGTGGTTCACCCGGTTTTCTAGACAAAGAGTGTTGTATATAGTGTGTTGTAGGTAATGAAACGAGACGATGAAAAGACATATCCCACGGTCACCTAGGATTATCATAGAGGTGTCAGACGTTGAGATTAACCGCTAGCGAATTGCGCGACTAGCTAGCGAATGGTAGCAGTTTGATAGCCGGCTTACCTCTTGGAGGTGGAAAAAGTGAGATGCCAGTAAAAAAAACACTGTTGGAATATTGGAAAGACGGGTTACAATCAATCAAAAAACCCGAAAAATTCTCGAAATTAGCCCGAATGTTCGTTCGGCAGTTGGCTGTGGCATTGCATCAACAAAGTTCGAGAAGCAGTGGTATCAAGGAGGGAGAACTAGTGGGAGAGCATAGGGAATGAGTGAGACGCAGACAGGACCCGACGTTCTATACATATAGCTGCGATAGCCGTTTCGCGGTGAGCACGAGTGAAATAACCTTACCCATCTTAGTCATGTAGGCTTTATTTACCCAAAGGAACTGGTCCGATTCAAAAAGGCTTGACTGCAGTGACAATGATTCTCCAGATTTGGTTTTTCCGCCAGAACTCGACGGTCAACCACGATCACTTGACATCTAGCCAAAATATTTTTATAGCCGAGACATTGAAAAACTAGTAGAATTTCAAAGAACAAGTCATGACTAAGTTAGAAATGTACGCCTGGTTGATTTTCTCATCTCTCAGGATTTTTTTTCAAAGCAAATGCGGTCATTTTCGTGGATTTAAGCACCTTCTCACTAATGTAAGGCCTAAATGCCGACCTAACTCACAACGAGAATGAAACCAAAATGGAGGGCAGGAAATGCGCTTCTAGAGAATGTGTCACATGATGTAAATTGATGGTGTTTTAGAGGAAATATTTCAGGTCAAAAATTGTTACGGTTTTTGGGTCGAACAGAAAATCCAAATTTCAAAATATATATACGGCAAAGCTTTCCGACAACCTAATAGCGGAATGTTCAGAAGACGTTGCTTTTAAAGGACGAATTCACGCTGGAAAAGCAACCCATTTCAAATTAACTTAGGGATGGTGAGTGGTACACGAAAGAAGGAAAAACCATGAGAAACGGCCCAGAACCCGAGAAATGGGACCCCTTCCTTGCCCGTTGATTTGAGCATTGATGCGACTCTCATCGCTGTGCCCTCTTCAACACTACGCTCTCTCACCTATCTAATCACTCGCCACGTATAGACCTGCGGCGAGTGATCAGATGATCGGTGGGCGTGCACTGGCCACCGCGCCAAGATTGAGCCATAATAGGTCGCCGAGGTCAAATTTTTCGGTGCCAATTGCGCTTCAGTTCGCACCCTTAGGAGGTCCGCGGGTCCCTCAACTAGGTGAATTACTCCTTCTTCGACCTTCATTCTAATCGTGAATTCGTCCTTTAAGTTAAGGGTTCACAATTGGTTGAATCTTCGTAAAGGAAAATAGAGTTGGAGCTAGTTGTCGGTTTGGTCAATTTTCTTCGGCTAAACCTCCCATTTCGCAGGCCAAAAATTTGAAAACTCTGGAACATAGATGGAAGAAGAACATATATTTTATAGAGCAGACAATTCTCTTCCGAATGATATATGAGATGGTATAAAAACATTGGACATTTGCAGAAATTTCGTTTGAACAAAATTCGCTACTCATGGGACAACCTAATATGACAATGAAATAAGCAGAATCAGTGTGCACTTTGATGACATTAGGAAGTGATGAGCTTTATAAGACAAATAATCGCTATTCACATGCGAATTTCGAATGAGGAGTCTTAAATTCTATTCTGCCCTATTTGTCATGTCACGGTTTCATTTTTAATGAGAGAGGTACATGATTTGTAGGTAGCAACGCCCGTACAGGTTACTGTGGCAATCCGATGCCGCAAGAATCATTATTCCTTCCAGAGTAAATTATTGGAACCAGCTCCGAATGAGGGGCCCTGATTTGACACAATGACGACCCCATAAGGCATATACGGTACTCGCCGTAACAGATTCGGAATTACACGTAAAAAATGCAATTTCTCGTTGTTCTCTTGAACAACTCAGTTCCCTAATCGGATTCCTTGAAACTGGAGGTTCATGGAACCCAGCTCGTCGAGATCTATAAGAGGTTGCTTGCCAGTACTGAAACAGCTCAATCTAGGATTCCGCCATGCACTCTGCTTTCTCCTAGGAGTACTCGTATGTATGTGATGAGTATATAGTCCCGATTAAGCATTCTGATTATTCTATAGGAGGGTGATTCTCAAGACTAGCCTCACAATGCGCCACGTACTCGACTTCGTCGTGTGGTTTAAGGTTTAATGGTTTAGATGTCAGGAACTTTCTTTCATTTTGAATCGTCGAATGACCAACATCCAGCGAGTCACTAAAGACGCGCGCCCATGGCTCCCCTCCTCAATGTTCACATAGAAATCTCAACGAAGTTTTTAGCAATAGAGTTTCACTATCGTAGACTGTAGTCGGCTATTAAAACTTGTTCTCCAGTTAGACGTGGGACAGCGTGAGCCAAACGTGACCTACATCTTTCTCCTGTCACCCCGCGACTTCCTCCTAGATTTTTTTTTCATTTTAAAAACGAACCTAGACAGGACTAGAAACGAAGCGAGCCCCAGGATGGTAAGATCAACGGTTTCTGAGCCTCACCTATTCCAGTTTGGTTTATCCTTGCCATCGTCGTCTTTATTTTTCATAAACCTGTTGATAAAATGAGTAGTAGAAGTAAGTACGAAACTGTATGCTTGACAAAATATAATATATGTATTTTGAATTAATTTTTTGTTTGATAATTGCTGTTTTTATCCGCAGTTCTCCTTACGAATGTTTCACAAGAATGCGAACTGCGGCCAAAAACAGCAGTTAACAAACAAAAACAAGTCAAAATTCATTGCTAAAGCTTTCAGCCTCGCGGTCATTGCCGATATCGGCTAACCGGCTCAACACGTTATACGTGTGAGTGCTGAAAGCTATGGTACGTATACCATGAAAAGCTGAGTTGGGAATGAAATGGTAGCGTAACTGGTAGTGCACTTCCCCGAAAAGGATGTTATTAATAATTTGTCTTCGACTTACATTTTGATTTTTCCAAGAAAGCTACGTGAGAAAAATTGGGCCAGCCCTTCTGGCATACTGTAATAATATTAGGATTTATTTTTGGATGATGCAGAGCTATTCAGAAAATTTGACGTTTGATTGAGAGCACGTCCATAGAGTCCTTTATTGATGAAGATTTTTTGGCGTTGATTGATATCGCTTGAGATGAACGCAGAAAACTACCAAAAGCTTTCCTCACGCGTTAATTCCGCAACCCGATCTTGAAGGGGTGGAGGTTGTGGAGAGCCACCGTTACATTCGTCAAACGTGCCGAGTCCACTTGCACCGTTGGTACGGTCCATAGAATAGAAGTTACTCGGATAAGCTGCTTCCAACATGCTTTGCTGATATCTGGCGGAGTATTTTCCACACGACATCTATCAAGTGCGGTGGCTGCCACGTCATTTCCGGTGACACGCCCAATCAGACTTCGAGATAGGGACTGTACATTTGATAGCATTGGTCTCTATGATGAAGTGATCACTGGACAAGCTGAACCAATGGTGACACTGGTGACAGTTGGTCACGCAGAGAGACCATTATTATGTGGTCACTGTCAGGCTGGAATTACGGGTCTTTCAGGGCGTGCCAAGCTTTTTGAAAACGGTCTTTTGCATGATATAGGGGCACATGCGGGAACCACAGAACCATGGTTCAATTTTTCCTGAACGGCCCTCTGAATACCAGAAAAGGGGTCCCTAGTTCGATTCCTCGTGGTGACAAATTTTTGCATTTCGAGTTGACGTTCCAAAATTCGCGCAAAATGGAGTTAGCATGAATAATTAGTACCATATTCATGATTAGGACCGTCAGTAACCCTTACAAAAAGACTTTGACTTAAAAATTGGTGTAAGAGGTGTGACACCAAGCAGCCCCACTGTGGTGTCACACCTTTTTCACCAGTTTTTTAATCAAAGTCTATTTTAAGGGTTACTGACGGTCCTAATCGAATTTTGGAACGTCAACTCGAAATGCAAAAATTTGTCACCACGAGGAATCGAACTAGGGACCCCCTTTTCTGGTATTCAGAGGGCCGTTCAGGAAAAATTAACCATGGTTCTGTGGTTCCCGCATGTGCCCCTATATCATGCAAAAGACCGTTTTCAAAAAGCTTGGCACGCCCTGAAAGACCTTCCTGGTTAGAGTTGCTGTAATCAAGAACACCACTACATGTCATAGTAACTTCTCTATGATCTCTAGGCTCCCTCTTGTCCTGTTTCACCGCGCTCCTCATCCTGTGTGGCCACCCGCTTTGGCTTCAGATTGAAGGGTACCGCATGACATATGAGGTCCATTACGATGTGCAGTGGAAGGCCTTTATCATCATGCTCGCATGGATTCATCCTTTTCCATTGAATTGTTAATACGCTGTGTCACTTCATCATCTCATCCCTAAGTTTCGCACACCCATATATAAGTAAAAAAAAGCTCTTTTGCCCAGTTCATAGAATATAAGAAATGACGACAATTGTTGCCCTAAGTAGCTGGCAAATTTTTTCGGATTTTACGCGATTTCAATAATCCTATGGCGAAATATCTATTTTAGCATTGATCGCCCATTTTTTGTTTATTGGACCTCTCTATTGATTACTGCTATAGAATTACCTTCTTGGCACCAGAAGCTATTGTGTAGCATTTTTTAGGAAGGTGCTGAACGCTTAAAAGCACCGCTCCACTTACTTTGAATTGGGGGATGTGGGGATGCGCCAGTAGAAGTTTTGTGCCTTATAACGATCTTCGATCATCATCGAGCTGTTGCTTCTCCCACCCTTCCAGCGAACAGCAGAGATACCTGGACGTCGAATTTGAAAGGTCAAAATCTTCCTTTTCGTGGTCCTTGTCGATATTCTCCCGTGAAGGGACACAATCATTAATGGTACAGTCTCTGCGACTCCGAGAAGAGCGTGAAGATCCGGCTGTGACTGGGCCACTGAACATTCCATTGTTGAAGGATAACAATAAGTATGGTTCAGAATTCTGTGAAATAAATAAATAAGAACGCGTTATGTCAAGAAAGACTAAGCAAGCAATTTTCAGAGAGAAGAAAAAGTCGTATCAATTGTGCATCAATTCAAAAGCAGCTGTGGTGAGCTCTGATAATGAGCAATGAAACCGCGCATGAACAGCTTGACAAACAACGTTTTCTGATTAAATTACATGACGACGCGATCATTCGGTTGTGGGCATCATCCCGTCATATCCGACGCCAAGGCCAGTAAGCAATACGTTCAAGCAAACAGCTAGAGAATCACCACTGAAGAGCGAGCTTAAATGTAAGCTAGATAGGCCCTTTTCTGGGAGTACAATCTTTAAATTCACCAAGCAAAATTCACCTCCACCCATATCCTAGGCACACAAGAAATCAAAGAGCAAATAAGGCATTCGGCACTTGCCCAAGAACTCTTCAAGGAAGGCTCGGGAGAGCTCCTGTGAGCTCGAAGTTCAAGGCTTCATAATGACAGAACATTTCTCGCTGTTGTTTTCAGAATGCCATTAAGCAAAAGGAACTGGTGATAAGCAGACCTCAAGAGCTTCGCCCACACCGTAGTACAGCGCAGTACAGTGGCTTACGAGAGATTGGGAGGAGCAGGGAAGACAATCGTGGAGATGCCTGACACTATCGTCAAAATCGGTTTAGTTATACTGGCACACCAACTGCTTGGAGATTGTGCAGAGGACCTAGAATACTGATAAAGCTCTACTTCTAGTGCTACTTTTCAGCTCTAATTTCTCCAAAGTTCCAGTTGTTCTGTCATTACGAGACCTTCAAAATTAGAGGTCATGGGAGTTCTGCCGGAGCCACCCCTGCAGGGTTCTTGGGAACCTGTGGAATGCCTCTCTAAGTAGTCTCTTTTGCGTCTAAGGTTCAGGTGACCACGAACACACCGAGCGAAGTGTGAATACCACCACGAATGGAATTAGAACGCGTGGCGTTCCTCAATAAGGATTCGGTAATTGCACCCAATAAATTGGTATCCGGAGTGAGATTTCGCGTACACCGTCATATTATGGAACCCTATAAAATCTTATGCGATACAGCTGGCTTACTTGCACAATAAAAGTAAATGTCCCTAGTTTTCTTGAGTGCATGGTGTTTGATTGCAGAAATATTTTGGGGCACTTCACTCTTCTTCTGCCTTGAAACACTTCAAACGAAGGTCTATTCCAATTGTACTAGAAGAGACAAATAAGACATGTATAATGGATAGACAGTGCCGCTAGACTAAATTCGAAGTCCGGGATTTCCGAAGAAAATAAGCTCTTGCGCGATAGCTTATTTGTTCCGGGAATCCCGAATGGAGTGAAACGCAGGCAGAGCATTTACCCTTTAGGCGCCTCGACTTAACTGAGGTTTTGAGCCTCAGAGATTCACCACATGGTCCACCGAACACCATGCACCCCGCTTTCAGATCGGTGCTATTTCGCCCCGTCACTACTTTGGAGGGGTTTTATTTTCGTCTTTTTCAAACATTTGTTCCCGGTTTTACATTACTGTTGGAACACTTCACATCTCCACTGTCACCGGAAAGCGCAATATTCAATCAACATCATCAGTTCGATTCCGCTTACCTCTGATCGAGGCGCTTATTGGAAGAAACTTGTAGGACGGTGCGAGAGGGAACCAGGAATAGACAGAAAACCTAAGACTGTGCATTCAAAGACATTGCAAGGTGGCAGCTGACGAGACAAATAAACGGCAAGAAAATTGAAAAAGTGAGGAATAATGTTTCTCATCGTAAACGACGGGTCTCAAGTCGGGAATATACATAAGTGCTCAGGAAAGTACCAGCTTCCAAATCTGCTCAAGCTGTCGTGGAATAAAAATGGATGTTTGTAAGAATTTTTTGTTCAAGAGATCTATTCTTCCTAGTGTTGTGATTTCCCACACTTCGCTTTACTCCTGAGCCGTCGTAACCTTTTTAAAACATGTTTTTTGCTGACAGCTCGGATTAAAGCCTTATCACCACCGTCCCGTAATAATCCTAACAATAGCTCGGCGCTCCACTGCAGGTGATAATTGTTTTTGCATGGTGATCGGCGGTTATGGGCGAAGTGGTGTAGTGACAAGTGGCGCGCTCACCACGCGAGCGGTCCGGGGATCAAATCCTGGGTCGTGAGTCGCCCGGGCCAACCAAGCCTTCCATCCCTCCGGGGTCGGTTAATTGGTACCAGACTTGTCTGGGAGGATAAAAACACTGACTTGTACATCGGCTGGCCCCCGCAAGTCATTGTATAGGCCACATCGCATTCAAACGCCACTGCGAATGTACAAATGGAAGTAGAATGCGTGCCGCATCCCAAAAAGGGATTGATCAACGGCAAATGCTTTATCCTTTTATCCTTTTATCGTGATAATACCTGGCAAACGAGCCACGCTTGATCGCTGGCTATTCGAAGCGGAATCCAGAGCAGCTTGAAAGGGTCTCTTTCGCGGGTTCTGAGCCAATTTTCTTTCAGATTTCTCCGACCCACGCTATACCACCACTACTTTCAACTCCTATGAAACGGTTCATTCGTAACATCCGCCTCCAAACCTTATGGTTAGCACTCATTGTGGTTGCGGTCACGACCTAGCATGAAAATGATATGGAACTCACTGGCCAACAAGCACATCTGGAAGTTCGGATACCCCTGAAAGTTTCTTAATCAATTCTTTTACTTATTATCTTGCTTTTATAATCTGAATATTTTTCTAAGCATACATAGTTATCCTAAACACATGTTAACTATCTAAAATAACTCTCTATGAGAAGTATTCGAGAGAAATCACAGAAACAGGCGGATACGTGCGATGATTGACAGGAAGAACATCAAATATGCATGCGAAGCAAATTATTGCCGCTAAAACTAAATATCATAATTAAAGCTGAGAACGCAATAGTCGGTCAGATACATCCCGCGAGGGAAACGAACCTTTCCCACACAAGTGGGGTGTGTTTGGTTAAAGGCAAGATTCAAGCTTGAAACTGATGAGGTAATTCCACTCAAATGTGATGTAGGGGTGGGAGGTGGACCGCCAGTGGAGAAAAAAGGAAAAAATACAGGAAATACGAGCCTTTTGCTCTACGCTGCGGAGAAGTTCAAAAGGCCGGCAGGGAGATGAGAGATAATGTGAGCGCGGAGAGCGGTAGAGAAGTCCGAGAAGAGAGAGCATAGCAGATCAACATTGCGACGCAGACAAGATATCGAGCGGTGGGCGGAGCGTGTCGCAACAGGTGGAGCGTGTCAAAGTCCTTGGCCCTAGCGCCTTAGTGACGCATTTCGATGCGGGAACTTGGCGAGTCGCCTGCAGTTGCGTCCCATGCGCTTCTAGCCACTTTAAGGGCTCATTAGGTGGGTCTGAGCCCGAACTTTGCCTTTAAGAAAGACCTCGTGTGAAGTCTTGTGCAAAAAAATGATCACTGAAGAAAGCAGCCCTGGGATTGTTAATCTCCTGGACCGGCCTATAATACAATGGGCACAGTGGGGATCATAAAAAGAAGTATACAGGGAGGAAGGCGGCCAAAAAACAAGTCACTCTAGCTTCACTTGAGAAGGAATCCATTACACTTGCTGAAATCAAATCTAATGCTTCCAGCTCAAACTTGAAGAGAACATTCCACCCTATCAAAAAAACTTCCTAACAGCTTTCTAGACCGATGACCTCCGGAGAATTTTTCACTGGAACATAGTATTGCACGGTTGGAGCTCAACTAGGTCCTCGAAGGATTATATGCAAGGTGGGGCATATGGTGACAAGATTGAACTCAGACAAAGACTGTTGCTCAACGTGAGCAAAGCTTCTGACAGAACCATCAAATCCGCCATTGCCTTCTACATAAGATTACAGAATCATGGTTTCATAACCTTCATTTGGTGAATGGCTCCACTTAATCCGAAGTCAGTGGGATTGCTAGTTTCACGCGTTGCCGGGTGGACTCTTTGTGAGATCTGTCATATCCGAAAGATACATCGCCAGACCGTCATATAACTCTATTTTGCAGTACATATGATGGTATTACTCATAAAGGTCCCTCGCTTACGGAA